>JARYGA010016239.1:0-41538 GCA_030545235.1 Helianthus tuberosus
TGCCTGAGCAGACTTTAAAAACTGCCACTGATCCTCAGGCAACTTCTGCTGAGCCCACTGCTCCAGGTGATCAGAGCAGCACAACCACTGCTTTGAAACCCACACCTGACATCACCAAAAAGACCAAAAGAAAAACATCCAGAAAACCCACCAAACCCAAAACAAAGGCAACTCTGGAAGATGAGATCCCAGTGCAACTGCCAGTGACAAAACAAATGTCACCACAAACCACTGCTGCTACTTCCTCACAGCAGTTGGAAGAAAGATCTCAACCTATGCCTAAAATTCCTCCTGCATCCTCACAAAAGGATCAGGTTGTAATCACAGGGACACCAAATTATGAAGCTCTGGATCCACTTGGCTCTATCTTCCACAGTCCTGATCCCAAGGACATGTCTCTTTCAACACCCATACCCTCACCAATCATTATGCCACAATCAATAATACCCCTGTTGCATGCAGTTGATATTGCACAGACACAAACCAGTTCCTCTCTATCACCTATCACTGAGAGTATACCCCCACAAGTGACTGGGTCTGATGCTTATACCTCTGTTATCCCAGCAACAGTTGAGGAGGTTACACTGAAGGAGTTACAAGTAACTCTTGTCAGTAGTTCAAGTGGAGCAGCAACTACAACTGATGGATCAACAGATCTTCAGTTGGACAGTTGTTTCATTAGTAAGACTCCCTTGAAGGCAATTTCTTCCATAGCAACTTCGGTAACCACCAGTGAGTTGGATCTAACCACTGGTACCATCAAAGGTTTATCGAGTGCTGAAGAAAGAAGTCCCCAGTACCGAGAACAAGGGGCATCAATGGGTGATTTTTGGGACTCTGTTCCTAAGTCACACATTGATATAACCACTGCTGGTGGGGATTCAGATGATCCTACTAACGTAGGTGATGATTCAAAATATCAGGAATTGACGGGCAGAGTTGAAAAACTTGAAGATTCAGTTGCTGAAATAAAGAATATGGTGCAAGAGATGTTAAAAGCTCAAAAAGCACAAGCCACTGCTGTTCCTGCTCAAGCACCTGCACAACATGCATTTGCAGCAAATGAGCTTTGGAATATTTTTCAACCCATGCTTGAAAAACAACAACATATGGCTGACCAAAAGCATGCTATTCATGTACAAATGCTGACCAACATGGTGGAATCAAGGTTTAAAGACACTCAAGCAGATATCAAGGCTATAAAGGCTAGCATTCAAAGCGTCTTTGGCAAAGTTCCTTCTTCCCTATCATTTCTTGATAACCCCCCTTCAGATAATGCCAAAAAGGGGGAGAATATCAAGATGTTGAGAAAAATGAATAAGATGGGAATAGAACATGGCCTTTATATTGAGCCTGAAAAAGAAAAAGAAAAAGAAAAAGAAAAGCAGGTCTCAAAACCTGTTAGTCAAACAGCTGATACACCAGTAGTTACAAAAACTGATGTCAGTAGCCAAACAGCTGCCATTTCATCAACACACACACCTTCAACACACACCACTCTATCATACACCATCACAACCACTGTTCCACCACCATCATCATCTACAATCATATCACCACCACTGCCTCCTGCCGTAAAGCAGAAGACAGCAGATGTTACAACATCTGCTGTAATGACAACAGTGATTGAAACACCAGTTGTTTCAACCACTGTCAGTCAATCACAATCACAAACCACTGCTATCCAATCTCAAACCACTGATCCACCCAAAACATCATCAGCCTCTCCTACATTAAAAAGGAGAAGGGTTTTCATTCCTGATGATGAGTCACCACCACCATCACCACCATCAAAAACTACCTCACATCTTCCATCCCCTGCTCAAAAGCAGAAGACATCTGCTGACATATCAGCAGTTGTAATGACAACAGCGGTTGAAACACCAGTTGTTTCAACCACTGTTAGTCAAACATCCACCACTGATCTCATCATTCCGACACCACAACCTCCAAAGCCTCACAAAAGAAAAAGATAAACAACACAGGCTACTGATGAAAAGTATGATCCTGTTGCTGCTAAATATCCATTGGAATTAGAAGCTGTGAAAAATGAGATGAAACAATTTTACACTGAAGATGATACTACAAAAAGGAAATTTCCTTCTCTCATAGGTTTCATAATTCCAGAAAACATGGATGAATATCTCGAAATAAAAGCAAGACAAGCAAGGATAAGAGCCAAAGTTGAGTGCAAGGATCAAGGTGATGAAGCCATTTTGGAAAGAAGGAAATTCCTGCTCAACAAAGTCAAACAAATAGGAGAATATGCAAGTGATCTGAACAAAGAAATGTCAAGCTTATCCCCTGAAGCAGATCAACGAAATGAATTGAGAAAAGAATATCTTGCATAGATAATGAAAGAAAAGTTCTATCCTGCTGAAGAAACAGAATTCAAAGACTGGCCAATCATTGCACTAAAGCATGAGGCTAACAGAATTGAAAAGATTAAACTTGATCCACGGAAGAAAAAGACAGCTCCAAATTGGAACAAATACAAGAAATTCATAGCTGATCTTATTTCCGAGCATAAAAGAAAGAAGCAGGAGTTGGTGGATGGAAAGGTGGATACTGCGGATGCCATAGCAAAATGGTCAAAGCAGCAAACTGATGAAGCTTATGAAAGGCTTGAGAAATAGAGGATGAAAGTCTCTGACATTCCTAAAAAGTCTAACTACAAAAAGCTACAGGAGCAAGTCAAGACCTTTGAAACACAAATCAGCACAGCAGAAGCCTTTGTCACAAAATTGAGAAAAGAAAGGAAGGAAATGCTGTTTGCTGGAGAAGAAAAGGATAAAGAAGCTGATCAGATTGAAGAAGCTATCAAGAAAATAGCTTCAGATAAAGAAAGATTAGCAAAACTACAAGACCTTGCCAAAAGGGTCAAAGTAGTAAGTCAAAAGTCATCAGCAGATGTCACAAACAGTGAGCTGTCTGACAAAGAAGTTGAAGCAGACATAGCTGCAGCTAATGAGATTATTGAAAAAGCATTCACACGAGTGTCTGAAGCTCATGATACTGCTCTACACTTCTTCTCTAGGCCAAACACTTTAAGTTCATCAGTCAATAAACCTCTCCCAAGAAACCCATTTGGTTTAAAAATACTAAAGTGGCTCTCTGATCAAAAGACCCACGTATTGACTCTGATCAGAACCAATGGAGAAGTGAGGCATATATCAAGGAATCAAGCACTAGGCCTAAGTGTTGAAGATCTACAAGATCTCCTTGAGCTTACACTGTGCAGGGATGAGGCTGATTTAAGTTCCAAAGAGTTTGAAGAAGAATTTAAAAGAAAAGCAAAGGAACTTCTGATGAAGAATAAAGATCCAGAATAATGACAGGTTTTGGCATTATCTGTTCCAGGGGGAGATTGTTGGGATTGAACCCTACCAGAGGAACAGATAATGTAAAGCCAAAACCTGATCACAACAGTGGATTCACAATAAGCAGATGTTTACACCAAGCTCTCCCCTTGACAGTGGTTACCTATCTGCTGATACACTCTAAGTACTGCTCTGAAGAACAACTGATGAACCAAACACTGGTGAAACAACTAAAGACTGCTAAAAGGCAAACACTGAGCTCTATCTACTGCTGTCTCTTATGTACTGCTGAAGACCCAAGCACTGCTCATTCAAAGACTGATCACCTTTTGAAGAAAGCACTGATGTTCAAGTAATCAGTACTTAGGCTACAATAGTGGAACGTGAACAGTGTTAGACTTGTTTTGTATTTTATTATCAATCAGTTGTTAGACGTCAGTAGTTTTGTATAGACCAGTGTTTATAGGTTGTTAGGCTGTTAGATGTCACTATCATGGTGACGTCAGCTGAGGTACATCAGTGGTTTGGTTTGCCTATAAATATGACAGTACTCTGTACTGTTATATTTGATCGTTTTGAGTGAGTTCTTCTCCTCAATTCAATCATTTCATCTTGTGCAACCAACTCTGGAGTATCAGGCTGAGGGGGAGTTTAGTTTGTAAGCTTGCACTGTAATCTTTTGCTTTTAATGTAAATCTTTCGACTCTATGAAAAAGCAATTGTTTATCAAACTATATTCTCTATTGATTATGTTTACAAAGTTTGTTATTCATTTCCGCTGCACTTAAAACTGCTCATATCTATTTGATTTGTTCAAATCTCACAAACAAGCACAATCATGAGAGCCTCAGATCCTAACAGGGTTTCCATGATTTCAAAGCATATCATTTTTTTTTTATAAATCATCACAATAAACAATAAATCAAACAATACTTACCAATTTGCCAAAATCAAGCATTAATCACTACTTCATAAACTTGAAAATTTATAAAAATTTGTAGTAACTTACTAGTGTGTTTAATAAGCTTAGTTACCCTTTAAAGTGTGGTTGTTTATTTAAAAACATCATTCTTGAAGAATTTAGATGTTTATAACTTGTAAAATATTTTTTAAAAAATATTTCTTCTTGAGTTTTTCTTGTTAAATACATGATTCTACACTTGATTAACCACTAAAAATGTGATTAGTTTCTTTAAGAACCAAGTTTTTGCAAATCTTGTATCTTAACTTAATTTCTTGAGAAATCAGTTTTTTAAATCATCCATTTATATGATCTACATCACACTTTGATCATCATTTTTCAAGAAAACATTTTATGCTTCAAGTTCATGCCTTAACATAAAGATGATTACTTTGATTTCTAACATAATCATCCTCTCAACTTGCTAGATTATGTCTTTAATCAACATCTAGCAAGTTCATATGATGTTTAACATCATAAACACAAGTAATCATCAATCAATACTAGCACACATACTAAACAACATGTATTCTTATGATTTTTAGTCTTATGTTTAAGTTTTATGTTCTTGATCATTAGTGTTCTTCATGATTATCTTCTTGTATCATTCTTTAACCAACTAAATAAGATGTAAAATGAGATGTAGAATGATCTTACTACTAGCTCAAGGCTAGGGATGAACACAAGAAGATGAAGGTGATTCTTGGTGGTTAATAGCACTTGCAAGAGGTCCTTCCACTTCCAAGAGCTCCTAGCTTCCTTGTTATGCTTCTTGCACCTTTGTATGAGTAGAGAATGGATGGAAGTTGAATGAAAAATGGTGGTGGTGTGTGGTGTGGTTTTGGCCAAAGACAAGAGGAGAGGAAGAAGAAGAGTTGTGAAGTGTTGGTGAGTTAGAGAATGAAAGGTTATGGACTTGAGGGTACTTATAATATTTTCCAACAAAGAATTCTCTAATGGTTAATATGTTATCAAAAGAAGTAGACAAGATACATTTTAATAATCAAATAAAATCAAGGTGTGGGGCCACCTTTTAACCGTGTTCATGAGGGGGGGGGGGGGTCTTGGTTAAGTTTAAATGGCTAGTTAGGTTTAATGGTTGAAATCTAAGTGAATTAGTTAGGGTGTTAGTTATTAGGATGTTATATAGTGTGTTATGATGTTCGGGGACCATAACTAGCTTGGTAATGATAAAACAATGCTTCTAGTGAAAATTTGGTGTTCCGGGTAGTGTCCGGTTGTTCGGTAGGTTACCGGTTCGTTAAGGTGCTAAACTATGCAGTTTAGTGTGCTTTATGTTACCTTTTGTGACAGTTTTCCCGACACTTAGGAAAGCATTCTGGACCATTTAACTATATTTCGGCATGATATTAAGTTGTTTAAATGCTGAATTTTGCTGAATTCTACAGTTTATGTGAGTTTTAGGCACTTTCCGACACTTAAACTATCTCTAGGAAGGCAGTTTTATGATCCTTACTTTCCTACACACTATACTAGTGTAACTCTTGGTTTCTGGCTCATTCTGTGTCTCAATACCATGTCTGTCTATGTACTTGATTTCTGTCAGCATCTTTCTGATTTGTCTGATAACTGTGCTAACTTTGTTTCGTGCATCATTTGAGTCAATGGATTATTGTATGCAATAATGGCATGACATTATGCAAGATGTGATGCACATGTATGTATATGACAAAAATCAGAAAGCATTCATGTCATTAATTTAAATCAGCACGGTCATTAAGGCACTAATTACTGTTTAATCATTGTACGGACACATGAAATTTTGACACTTGTCACACTTTACAAGACTATGGATATGATGTTGTGATCCCACAATATAAAATCACATCCACCTCTAGAGCAGCAGATGTTCAAAAAAGTTGTCAAAGCTCATCCACTGTTGCATCAACAGTTGTTGACCAAAGTAGCCCTTCAACCTCTGTCACCACATCATCCCCAACCACTGTTGATAAAAATCCTCCAACATTGGATAAAAATCAACTTTGTGCCATACCCATTCCTTCTATTCCACCTCCATTTCAAATAGATGTTGGATCATTAAAGTCACTAACAGATGTTAGCTCAGATGATTCACATCTGCAGCCTTCACCCTTAAATGCCATTGTTCCATACAAGGGAGATCTGATCTTTCTTAAATCTCATCCACCAGACCAGGTTATTAGCAACATCAATGAAGGGGTTCTCACCAGAAGTCAATCCCAAAACATTTGTCTTTTTGTTGGCTTTCGATCACTCCATCAACCAGTCAAGTACCAAGAGGCACTAAAAGACAACAATTGGGTAGAAGCTATGCAAGAAGAGCTCCAACAGTTTAAGAGACAGCAAGTATGGGAACTTGTACCACTGCCAGAGGGTGTAAGTCCTATTGGCACAAAGTGGGTCTTCAAAAACAAAACTGATGAAAGGGGCATTATTGTCAAGAACAAAGCTAGGCTTGTGGTTCAAGGCTTTAGACAGGAAGAGGGCATTGACTATGATGAAACTTTTGCCCCTCTAGCAAGATTGGAAGCTATCAGATTGTTCTTAACCTTTGCTGTCAACCATAACATCAAGGTGTTTCAAATGGATATCAAATGTACATTCCTCTATGGTAAGATTCAAGAAGAGGTATATGTTTGTCAACCTCCTGGTTTTGAGGATCCATTTAATCCAAATCATGTCTACAAGCTAAACAAAGCTTTGTATGGCTTGAAACAAGCACCTAGAGCCTGGTATGAAACTCTTTCCACTTTTCTAATCTCTATTGGTTTCATAAGAGGTAATATTGATAAAACCTTGTTTTTAAAATGGAGAGGAAAAGATTTGATGATTGTCCAAATTTATGTGGATGACATCATTTTTGGAAGCACATGCAATAAAATGTGTGAAGAGTTCAGACAACTCATGACAGCTGAGTTTTGAGATAAGTGCAATGGGTGAACTACAGTGCTTTCTTGGTCTCCAAGTTAAGCAACTGCAAAATGGCACTTTCATTCATCAAAGCAAATATGTAAAAGATCTTTTAAACAAATTTGAGATGAATGATTGTAAACCATGTAGTACACCCATGGCAACCACAAAGCTGGTCATGTCTGATGAAAAGGATGATTTGGTTGATCAAACATTATATAGAAGCATGATTGGGTCTTTATTGTACCTAACTGCATCTAGGCCAGACATCATGTTTGCAACATGTGTTTGTGCAAGATCCCAATCAGAACCTAGGAAGTCTAACCTCATTGTTGTGAAAAGGATTTTAAGATACATAAAAGGTGCTCCCACACTTGGTATCTAGTACCCTGCTGATGGAAATGTTAAGCTTTCAGGTTTCTCAGATAATGACTTTGCTGGATGCAACACAACCAGGAAGTCTACATCAGGTGGGTGTCAATTCCTAGGCAATTGCTTAGTGTCTTGGTAAAGCAAAAAGCAAGCAGTTGTTTCTACATCCACTGTTGAAGCAGAATACATTGCTGCTGCAAGCTGTACAGCCCAACTGTTGTGGCTTCAAAATCAACTGCTGGATTTTGGTATAACTACTTTAAAGACACCTCTTATGTTGGATAGTCAAGCAGCTGAAAATATCATCAAAAGTCCAGTCTCTCATTCAACCACCAAGCACATTGACATCGGACATCACTTTGTGAGGGATTGCTATGAAAAAAGGTTTGATTTCCCTGCATCATGTTCCAACTAAGGATCAGCTGGCAGATGTGCTAACAAAAGCATTAGACACATCCACCTTTGAAAGCTTGATCTCTAGAATTGGCATGCTTAACATGGACTAACAAGCAAAATCTTGTTTGTACATGAATAAAAAGCAAATAAATGTTTTCAGAAAATAAAAAATCCATCCTTAAAAATAGTTAAAATGAAATTTTTTATTAATCCTTAAAAGTCTGTCCATATCCACTATTTGGTTCAAACATCTGATTGTTGAACATTCACCCACTGCTGAAAGACAACCTCTGTTTCCTCATTTTTCTTGTTGACCACTATTGACCAAACATCAGTGCTTCAACCACTGATGTCTATCCACTGATAGTTATAATCAAACATTGTTCTCATTCTTCACTGTTGTCAACCACTGATATTGTCCATCAGTGGTTCCCAAAAAATTGTCTTCCACTTTTTCATCAGAGATTGCCATGTGGGCAGATGTTAACCGTCCGATCTTTAAAACCGCTGCCACATCAGCATTCACTTTTTCACCTTAATAAAACCCTGATAAAAACCCAAACAGAGTTTTCACTGCCGTATCGAATTCAAAAATTCGTTAAAAGTGGTTTCCATCTCACATTCATCCTTTCTCTTTCATTCACGATTTTCACAATCACCATGGCTCTCATCATCAAACACCCACACAACTACCTCTATACTCATGAAAAATCAAGCAAAAATACGGATTTCCATTCCATCATCGACGCCCTTTCATCATCAAAGTACAAAACTTTGTTGACTTGCAATGCTCTCATTTACCAAGATACCCTACGAGATTTATGGGCAAATGCCAAACTTGAAATACAAGATAAAAAAGCTTGGGCAATCTCATCAGAAGTAGGTGGAATTTTGGTCCCAATAACACCACATACCATATCAGAAATTTTTCAGATGAACGACCAAGCAGGTAAAACCTCTTTCCCTAAGGATGAGTATCAAATTGATTTGATCGAAAGATGGTATGCAGAACAACTGTCAAAAGCTACTATGCAAAAGGGAGAATTTCCACCTCCCATGAAATTCCTGTTTCACACCCTGCTCACCTGTGTGTCTAATAAAACAACTGCTTTTAATGAAATTCCTCTGAAAATCCAATACTTGGGGTATGCTATCATGTCTAAAACTGATTTCAATTACTCCTAAGAAATTTTTAATGATTTGGTCAAAAATGTGAAAAATATTAAAGAAAAGAAGCCACAGGTTTTCTTGCTGTTTCCTAGATTTCTTAGTTACTATTTACAACAGAAAATACCAAAAGAAAATGCACAAGTACTTGTACAAGGTGCACCTTTTCAAATAAACAGCTTGTCTGCTGAAACTCTTACTCGCCTCATGGCTAAAGAGTCAAAAAGTTCAAAAACACAAGCAGGGGAGTCTGAGGAACTTTTGGATGAGTCCACATCTGCTCCTCAAACTTCAGCTACTGAGCCCAGTGCTCTTGGTGAACACAGCAGCACAACCACTGCTGTGCAACCCCCACCGAAACCCTCCAAAAAGACCAAAAAGAAATCCACCAAGCCCACCAAACCCAGTAAAAAGGGTCTTCTGGAAGATGAGATCCCAGAAGTTAACCCAGTGACAACACAAATGTCACCAACAACCACTGTTGCTACTTCCTCACAATAGTTGGAAAGATCTCCACCTAAAGCCTCAACTCCTCATGCTTCCTCACAAAAGGAACATGTTGTAAGCACAGGGACACCACCATATGAAGCATTACCCTCATTTGAGAGTATGCTTAACAGTCCTCCTCCTGGGGCTATTCTCTTTCAACACCACTCCCTTCATCTCAAATTCCACCATCCATCATACCCCTGTTTGATGCCATTGAGATTCAGACTCAAAGCAGCCCCTCTCACAAACACATTAAAGAGAGTACAACTTCAACAATGGCTGTGTCTGAACCACCTCAATTGGTTATCCCACAAACAGCTGAGGAGGTAACACCACAAGAATTTCTTGAAATTCCTGTTGGTAGTTCAAGTGGAGCAGCTACTATAGATATTGGATCCAATGATCTACATCTGGGCAGTAGTTTCATCAGTCAGACTCCCTTTAAGGCAATTTCTTCTATGGGAACCAAGGTATCCACTAGTGTGTTCAAGCTAACCACTAGTGAGATTTCCAAGGTAACCACTGTTGAAAAAAGAAGTCCCCGGTACCAAGAAAAAGGGGCATCAGTTGATGAAACTTTGGAGACTGTTCCTGGTTCAAAAGCTGATACAACCACCACTGGTGGAAAATCAGATGATCCCATTCATTTGGGTGATGGTTTAAAATACCTAGATTTGTCAGAGAGGTTATCTTCCACTGAAACCACTGTTCTTACCATGAATCAGTCTATACAAACTCTGGTAGAAGCTTCCAAAAGTCAACCAACACATCAACAATTATCCCAAGAGCTCTGGAACTCAGTCCAACCCATTCTTACTGCTCAAGGGAACCTGCAGAAATTTAACATAATACACACATGGCACTGATCAGAAATATGGTTGAAGCAAGGTATAAAGATACTCAGGCTGAAATCAAGGCTATCAAAGAAGCCCTGACAGAGATGACTGGCACTACCCCTGCACCTATCTTTGAAGATGATGATGATCAAGATGATGCCAAAAAGGGGGAGAAACATGACATGAAAAAGTTTGGCAGACCTACTCCAAGGCAAAAGCCAACTAAAAAACCAGAGCCTGAAAAGAAGTCTTCTGCAACCACTGCTGAAAAATCTATCAAAGAAAAGGAAAAAGGGAATTGATGAAACCCTGAACATTCAAGCAAATGAAGAGCCTGCAAACAAAAAGACTGTCCAAAGTCAAAATGCAACAAAGGAAAGGATTTGGAAGAAGGAACAAAAGGAATTGAAAGATTGGGAAATCAAAACAAAGGATCTTGGCACTTCCAACAGGAAGAAATCATTCAAACATAATAAACCACCACTTGCCACATTTTCAAAACCACAACCACAAAAACAAACACCTGAAAAGCAAACCACTGCTGGTTCAGAAAAGACACCCACTGTTACACCTAAACCAACACCCCACCAAAAAACAACCTGCCAAAAAGCAGAAAACAAAACCATCCTCACCAATACCATCCAAACTGCAACAAATGTTGACACTTCAATAGTTGTTATGACAACAGTGGTTGAGACACCAGTTGTTTCAACAGCTGTTAATCAACCAACCACTACTTTCCAATTTCCTTCCCAAGCAATTTTCATTCCTATTTCCAACTCTCCAACAAAAACTCCTTCTCCTAAATCTGTTTATACAAGGAAAAGAAAATTCCAGGTGAATGATGATGATATACCTGCACCTACTCCAATATCATCTTCACCATTTATCCAAACCAATCATGAACCATTCATTCCTCCACCATCACCTACATCCAATCCACTTGTTCAACCACAAACACTCGAGGGTCAAGACCCTTCAAGAACCATACCATTGGCAGTAAATTATCCTCTGGAATTGCATTCATTGAAAGCTGAAATGAGGCAATTCTATACAGAGGATGATCCATCCAAAAGAACCTTCCCATCTCTTCATGGCTTCAGAACCCCAAAGAACATGGATGAATATCTGAAACTCAAAGCCAAGCAAGCTGAATATATTGCTACGCAAGAGAGCAAAGGGAAAGGTGACACCAACTTGTCAAGTCAAATGCAGCATGGGTTAAGTAAAGTCAGGAAACTAGAAGATTATGCAAGAGACTTGAGCAAGGAGATGTCAAATCAGCCACCAAATGCTGAGCTTCAGAAAAAGCTAAGGAAAGATCTCTTAAAGCTTATCATGAATGACAAACCATAACCTGCTAAGGAATACCAATTCAAAGATTGGCCTCTAACAGCTCTAAAAGAAGAAGCCAATAGAATTGAAAGAATGAAAAATAATCCTCAGATGAAGAAGTCTGCACCAAATTGGAACATGTTCAAGAAATCCAGTGCAGAGCTTACTTTAGAATACAAGAGGAAGAAAGCTGAGTTGGTTGCAGCTAAGTATGAATCTGCAAAGACCATTTCAAGATGGTCCAGGCAGTATGTTGATCAAATATATGACAAGCTGGAAAAATTAAGAGAAACTGATCCAACAGCTCCAAAGAAGCCAGTATACAAAGACAAAACCACTGATAAGCCAAAGCAGTAGGCCCTCTCTCTGAAAAACTGTTCACATCATCTGACTTTCCACCCATGTCTTAGATCAAAGAAAAAGACAGAAGCTGTTAGTACATATGTCTGTAGCTTCCGTTTGCATCGAGTCTTGTATATTTTGTGTTGTGATGTATTTTTGTATATATATGAACATGTATATATGTTTGTGTCAAGACAACTCAGGGAACGGTGCTGAATTGTTAAAGTGAAATCCGTCGGACGACGTATGTCATCCGATCGGATGACCATCCGATCGGATCACCATCTGATCGGGTGACACTTAAACCCTCCCTGGTTGCCTATAAATAGCAGGTTAGTGCTAGAACTTTTAGACTTTTGGTTGTTAATTGTAAGGAAGCTCTGCTTGTCTGACTTTCTACCGGATTCTCTATATTTTCACCATTTATCAATAGAAATCAGACGCATTAAACGTTGAACTTGTCGTTGTTGATTCTTTGACATAATTAAGTGATTCCGCACCTTGATTCTGATCGATCCAGCCACGTTCTACGCGAACAGATCCTGTGAGACGGCCTAACAGAAGCAGATGGATGAGGAAGATGCAAAGAGAGAAGCTGATATCATGAAAGAGGCTATCAAGAACCAGATCATGTATGGCTTGGATGATGCCTCATTAAAACTTCAAGCTCAACTTGTTGAAACAGTTCAAAGGCTGACAAGCAAACCTCCTTCACCTAACTCATCACAAATAAAATCTCTCCCCAGAAACCCATTGGACTCAAAAATACTAAAGTGGAAGTCTGATAGAAAGACCCATGTATTGACTTTGCTCAAGTCCAATGGTAGAGTTGAACACATTTCAAGGGAGGATACATTAGGCCTGGATGCAGTTGATCTCCAAGATCTTTTAGAACTTCAACTTCACAGGGATGAGGATGATGAAGACTCCATGAACTTTGAATTACAATTCAAAGGGCAAATCAGGGAGAAATTGATGAGAGAATAAAGATCAAGAAATAAGGAAGTGTTTTGGCATCATCTGTTCTAGGGGAGATTGTTGGCCCATGTAATCAAACCTAGAAGAACAGGTGATACTGAAAGCCAAAACTGGTTCTCAATAGTTGATCATCAATAAGCAATGCATGTCCTAAGTTCCCTCCAATGGCAGTGCTTCTATCAGCTGATGACTCTAAGTATTGATCCCCTCAACAACTGCCCTTCAAAGAACTGCTGATTATAAAGAATGAAGACCTAACAACTGCTGCTTGTCAAAGTACTGATGAAGACTAAGCATTGCTGATTCAAGGACTGATCAACCATTGAAGAAAGCACTGATGTGCAACAATAGTGCTTAGGCAACAACAGTGGAAAGCAACATCAGTATTTTATGTATCAGTTGTTTATTGTAACAGTGCTTTGTATATATCAGTGTTTAGATGTTGTTAGTCTGTTAGATGTCACTCTCTAGGTGACGTCAGCATTAGATGCTCAGTGGTTAGGATTGTACTATAAATAGAACAGTACTTGTACTGTTCTATTAGCTCTCTTTCACCATCATCTTGTACGAACTAACTGTGAGCTCAGGCTGAGGGGGAGTTTAGTGTTGCATGCATGCATAGTTGAATCTTGTAATTCATACAATCATTCGATTAATGGAAACATGTTTGCTCAAAGCTATTCTTCTTTGATTGTGTTATAAAGTTTACTTTCAATTTCCGCTGCAAATCCATCTATGTTTTACCTTCTTACATTTATCACTTAATTAAACAACACAATCAGACAAACTCATATCCTAACAGAAAGGAACAGGTTCATCTTCTGCACCTTTCTGTAAGTTGTGTAAGAAGAAGCATTCAGGAAAATGCGCAAGATATTGTAATTTTTGCAAGAAACCCGGGCATAGAGAGGAAGAATGTAGAATGAAAGCTAATGCCTGAGTATGCTACAATTGTGGAGAAGCTGGTAATATCAAGCCGAACTGTCTGAAACTAGCTCTAACGGTAAACGACAAAGCAAAGGCAACAGAAGGACCCAAGAAGAATGCCAGAGCATTCGTTCTGACAGCCGAAGAAGCTAAGATGATTCCGGATGTGATTGCCGGTACATTTTTAGTTAATGATGTTTATGCTAAACTATTATTTGACTCTGGTGCAAACCAAAGTTTTATAAATACTTCATTCTGCAAACTTCTCAATCAACCATTAACTAAACTCCACCAAGACTGTCTGGTGGAGACGACAAACGGAAATTCTATCAAAATAAGTGAAATCCTTCAGGAAGGAAAGATAGAAATTTTAAACCATAAATTTAGGGCTAACCTCTTACCAATGGACCTAGCCGGATTCGATGTTGTGTTAGGAATGGATTGGTTGGTAGCCAATCATACACGTATTTTATGTGATCAAAAGTCAGTAGAAGTACGTACGCCAACTGGTGAAAGGATCACAATTAAGGGAGATAAGCCGACCAGATAAACAAAATTCATCTCTGTGATGAAAGCTGCAAGTTATGCACGAAAAGGAGGAATGGTGTATATGATTTCAGTAATCCTTAACACTAAAGGAAAAGAATTAAAAGATATTCCCGTAGTATCTAAATTCTCAGATGTTTTTTCAGAAGAGTTACCTGGATTACCGCCAGATCGTGAGGTTGAATTTAGAATTCACCAGATACCAGGGACGGCACCAATTGCCAAAGCACCCTATCGACTAGCACCAACAGAGATGCAGGAATTGAAGAAACAGATAGACAAATTATTGGAAAAAGGTTTCATACAACCTAGTTCATCACCATGGGGAGCACCGGTGTTATTTGTCAAGAAGAAGGATGGATCAATGCGTATGTGCATTGATTACCGGGAATTGAATAAGGTTACGATTAAAAATCGATACCCACTACCGAGAATTGATAATATATTCGATCAATTTCAAGGAGCCCGATTCTTTTCTAAGATCGACTTACGCTCAGGATATCATCAATTGAAAGTACAGGAAGAGGACATTCCTAAAACTGCTTTCAGAACAAGGTACGGTCATTATAAATTTACAGTTATCCATTTGGTTTAACCAATGCCCCAGCTGCATTTATGGACATGATGAACAGGATATGTAAACCATACCTGGATAAATTCATAATTGTCTTTATAGATGATATTCTAATTTACTCTAAGAGTAAGGAAGAGCATGCGGAGCATTTGCATGTACTTCTAACATTATTGAGAAAAGAAAAGCTTTATGCTAAATTCTCAAAATGTGAATTCTGTTTACAAGAAGTGCCATTTCTTGGACACTTGGATAATCATGAAGGAATTCATGTGGATCCCACAAAGATTGAAGCGATTACCAAATGGAAAGTCCCTGAATCACCAACAGAAGTAAGAAGTTTTCTTGGACTGGCAGGATACTATAGATGTTTTATTCAAGATTTTGCAAGAATAGCCATTCCATTAACTAAACTAACTTGTAAGTCAGTTAAGTTTGAATGGGGACCAAAACAAGATGAAGCATTCAAGATTTTGAAGCAAAGGTTAACCAACGCCCCAATACTCGCATTGCCCGAAGGAACTAAAGACTTTGTAATCTATTGTGATGCATCCAAGTTAGGATTCGGATGTGTACTGATGCAACGTCAAAAGGTAATTGCTTATGTCTCTAGACAGCTTAAGAAGCCTGAAGAGAATTATACAACCCATGATCTAGAATTAGGAGCGATAATTTTTGCCCTTAAGATTTGGAGACACTATCTCTACGATAGTAAGTTCATTGTCTTTACAGGTCATAAGAGTTTAAGATATGTCTTCAGACAAAAGGAATTAAACATGAGGGAAAGACGTTGGATGGAAATTCTTAGTGATTATGATTGTGATATCCAGTATCATGCAGGAAAAGCTAATATAGTAGCTAATGCTTTAAGTAGAAAATACCATGAGAAGCCAAAAAGAGTACGTGCTCTCAGATTAAACCTTCAAGTAGATTTAAATGAACAAGTGAAAAAGATACAGGAAACAGCAATCATGGATGATGCTGAAGGCTTGAAAGGAATAATTAAAGAATTAGAAAAAGGAACAGATGGAATTTGGAAATTCCATAAGAAAAGGATTTGGATACCTAATCAAGGAAACCTACGAAGCCAAATTTAAGAAGAAGCTCATAAATCCAAGTATATGATGCATCCTGGAAGTGATAAGATGTATCAAGACTTAAGAAAAAATTTCTGGTGGATAGGAATGAAAAAGGATATAACAAATTATGTTGCTAAATGTTTAACCTACTCACAAGTTAAGGCTGAACATCAGAAACCTTCAGGATTACTACAGCAATTGAAAATGCCAATTTGGAAATGGGAATTGATAACAATGGACTTTGTTACCAAATTACCCAAAACACGAAAAGGTAATGACACAATCTGGGTGATTGTAGATAGATTGACTAAATCTGCCCATTTCTTACCAATGAAAGAAACTTTCAGCATGGAACAGTTAGCCAAGCTATATGTGAATGAAATAGTTTCATTACATGGAATTCCTTTATCTATTGTGTCTGACAGAGACAGACGTTTCACTTCTCATTTTTGGACAAGTTTCCAAAAAGAAATGGGAGCCAGGCTAAATCTAAGTACAGCTTATGATCCTCAAACAGATGGACAAAGTGAAAGGACAATCCAAACGATGGAAGATATGCTTAGAGCTTGTGTAATTGATTTCGGAGGAAATTGGGATGATCACCTACCTTTAATAGAATTTTCTTACAACAATAGCTATCATACCAGCATCAATGCTACACCATTTGAAGCCTTCTATGGATGAAAATGCTGAACACCGGTATGTTGGGCAGAGATTGGAGAAAAGCAACTATCAGGACCTGAGATTGTGCAAGAAACAACTAACAAAATTATTCAAGTCAATGAAAGACTGAAAACAGCTCGAGATTGTCAAAAGAGTTATGATGATAACAGGCGAAAACCATTAGAATTTCAGGTGGGAGACAAGGTACTATTGAAAGTTTCACCTTGGAAAGGAGTCGTAAGATTCGGTAAGAAAGGAAAGCTAAGCCCAAGGTATGTTGGACCTTTTGAGATTATCAAAAGAATAGGACCAGTAGCTTATCAGCTACAGTTACCAGAAGAAATGGCAGGAATACATGATGTATTTCATGTATGTAACATCAAGAAATGCTTAGCTGATGAATCATTGGTGATACCTTGTAACATCTGTGCTTTTAATCATTGTGAACAGTTCAGTTATCAATCAAACAATGTTATTTGATCCCAATGTTTGTTTAGTTGTGTTTTACATTTTTCATGTTTTGACTTTTATTCAATTTCAAACTCTATATCGCTTTCTGGAGATTTATACGCAAACTGGTGCGTAAACATAATCAGTTTAATGCGAAAAATACTCCGGAACATCAACATATACTTAACATACCTTAAATAACCTTTACATAACTTAGAAATAAGTTTTGAAGGCTTTGGTATGGCAAAAACAAGTTAATTCGCTTACAGGGACTAAACTTGACAAACTGCGAAAGTATGCCAATTTGAACTGTAACGAACATTCTGGAACATGACCATAAGTTAAACACACCTTAAATATCCTTTATATAGCTTAGAAATAGGCTTTGAGGGATTCGGTATGCTTTGAGGGATTCGGTATGCTAAAATAAACTTTTGGCTCATTCAGGGACTAAAAGTGTCAAAAAGTGCATAAGTTTGCACTTTCGCGCATAACTCACGTTCTGAACACATCCGGACATCCAAAAATTTATGTAAGCACTAAAATATTTTATTTTAGTGTTTGGCATGAGAAAAATCCATTCGTCGCGTCATTTGGATCGTTTTTCGCGCTTATGCGCATTCCGTCGTAATTAAGCAAACGTCGCGATTGTACGGCCAAACGAACCGACATCCAGGATATTTTTGAGCATGTTTCATGTCCACAAAGTTTAGGCATCATTTTAGGGCCTTAACGTTGGCTTAACGGGCCTTAAACGTGTCGGAAATGGCTTAAAAACACAACAGGGACCAAAACTGTCATTTATGAAAATTTGTTTCTGACCAGATAGGCCAGGCGGCCCGCGTAAGATTAGTGAGTCCTCTTACGCGGCCCGCGTCAGACTCCCAGATCAAATAAGATCAATTTAACAGCAGATTACAGCTGTTAATCACCCAACAACTCACTCACACTTGCCCTTTCAGTTCATGAGGGGCCATTTTGAGTCACCACAACATTCCAACAAGTGTACGGATGAGATTCGATCACGTTATTCAAGAAACGATCTTAACGGTTCGAAGAATACTATAAATACCCATCCATCCCCATTGCAAAACCCACAAGAATCTGATCTTAGAAGCTCTAAGTTGAAACCATTGTTTCATACCTGAGCTACTTGGATCAAGATTAGCTTTCGGGGACCCTTTGTAAGTGTTCCTTCGTTCTTTTATTGCTTTTCGAGTCCGAAAGTCAAACTTTGTTTGACTTTCTGCATTGACCAGTTTATGGTCAATGCGAAGTTCGTTTGAACTTCATAACGTGAGCGTAATCATGATGGTTATAGTCCCTAGTGACTATACCTACTGATTACCACGTTATCTAGGCTCAGTGACGAGCCGTAGTTTCGGCCAAAATGCGCATTCTTGCGTGTTTTGTAACCAAACTACTCTTAGGTATCAAAACCGTTTGTTTTGATACCAAACCTGTTTTCTAAACTTAGTTAAGCATGTTAAACATGCTTAGCTCGTCACTTTTAGTTTAGTGCTTATATAGGGTCGTAAGGTAAGCGATCTAAACAATCGCTTATACTTTCAAAACCGACCCGTTTGGTCGATCATTAGGATCCGACCAAACACATTAGGTGACCATAGTATATAGGGAATAACCTTCCGAGGTTATACCTTATGGTCACGACGTCTAGTTAGTTGTATGATAGGTAGTTTATATGCCCAAGGTAAATTACCAAAATACCCCTTTGACGCCAAAATTCATTTTGAACATATGTAACGTAACTTTTGACATCTAAACTGATTTGGCAACAATATTAGACATGTTAAGGCATATATTACTTGTCATAGGACTAGTTAAGCGGTCCGAACGCGGTTCACGCGAACGACGCGTTAAAGTAGCATAAGCTACCTAAACGGGTCGTAATGGGTCGTAAGCACTTAGGTTAGGTTTCATTTAGTATGTAGGCTTTGTTAAACCATACTACATGAGTTTCCATACTCATTTGGTTTATGAGCCCTCATTCTATCCAATCCTCCGATATAGGTCCGGTTTATTAACGTAGTTACCTATATTAGGTGTCGTTTGATTCCGAGATCTCTAGCATTGCTTGGCGGTTATCTTAGGACTTCTGAGCAATCTCAAGTGAGTACATAGACCCCTCTTTTACTGTTTTCCAAACATTTTGGGGTGAAACACATGTGCCTACTTGTGACTTTCGTGCTTTTCATGCTTTCATATCATATGCTTGTTATGTTCATTAGTACATTATAGTACATGATTTCATTACATTTTATGCTATGTATGTCCATTGTGTGCATACTTAGTACATCGTTTTACATTACATTTCATGCTATGTATGTCCATTGTGTGCATACTTAGTACATCGTTATACATTACATTTCATGCTATGTATGTCCATTGTGTGCATACTTAGTACATTGTTTTACATTACATTTATGCTATGTATGTTGACTGATAGCATGCTAGCACATTGATTTACATGACTTTTCTGCTTTGTATGTTAACTTAGCATACTTAGTACATTGTTTTCATATGACATGTATACAACTGCTATAACATTTGGTTTGCACAAACAAGACTTATATATGTTCATTAACATTAGCTACGCCGCTCGGTAGTAAGTACTGGTACCGTAGGACTTGACAAATCCCATTCCTGACATCTAGGGTTTGTTTGGATGTAAAGAATGACTGAATCCGAAAACATTTCTTTTGATAACCTTGACTAAAAGGGTTATCCGATTGTCTCAAGGCTTGAATGTATGCGTTAACTTACCACATAAATGTTTGTATCAATGTAACATGCATTCACTTTGCAAAACATAACTTTTTGATATATTCAAAATACTTTGTTTTGTACATTCTTACATTTGGACTATGTGACAATACTTTACTTACAATACATAACTTTTGTCACACATTACTTGACTACTTTTGGACTTCTTGATATTTGACATGGTTTATACAAGGACTTTTTGACAATTGGTTTAAACATAGACTTTATACATTGGTGGTTTGGTTTGAGTAAGTGACTTAAGTAACGAGATGTGAGTAATATGACACAAGCATGGTGGATACGCCGCTGGTACTTCCTATGTATAAGTGTTTGTATTATATTACATATCATAGCGTTATTTAAATCATTCAATTTGGACTTATACATTTTACACAAGTAACACGATTTTCACAAGACTTTGGTTTACAAACAATTTACTTTATACAACTCATTTTACTTGGTTATACATTTAACCATACATTATTCTTTTATTTATACATATCATTTGATCTTATCGCTTTTTAAATGACTTACAATACAAAACAATTTACAAGGTTCATGACTGACTTTTACTAAACAACTTTTTCTTAAACTTAAGTCATGAATCCTATTTTCACAAAACCTATGTATCTCACAGGCATTTTTATGCTGACGTACCTATTTTCACATGTGTTTTCAGGAGCTTTTGCGTAGGATGATGATCGTGACACTAGGGCGGACCTGTGCCTTAGAGACTAAAAATAAAGATAGAACTAGTTTAATTATGTTATGAACTCTTTATTTCCTGTTTAAGACAATGTAACTCTTATGTTGATAAATAAAGTACAACTTTGAATGCCATGGTTATGAAACAATTAATTCTGTTACAACACTCCCCGACGTTTTCCGCCACATTTTGTATGTTATACGTGGTCGGGGTGTGACAGAAGAGTTGGTATCAGAGCCAATGGTTATAGGGAATTAGGTTATTAGTAATTCTTTGACCTAGACTATAACCTTTCTAGGACCCTAACACAAGTTATCTTGTGTTTAGATCTTAAAACATGCACATCACCTATCCTTATGTGATTATCAAAACAAAAACCAAATTTTCCGAAACGATTTTTGAAAAACAATCTTCTGTTTTTGAATGATTGATTACTAGGTTTTGAACCCTCTGTTGTAAGGTTTTGAACCCTTCCAGTTTGATTTTTGGCCTTGTGCCTTTCAAATTTTCAAAATCTCGTCAAAGTTTTGGGTTCTAAATAGTGTGAACACGTGCAAACTGGAAGAGTGAATGCTTGTACCCTGGGTTTTCTGTCTAAGGCTAGAGTGTTCGTACAAATCCACATAATCGGACCAGTCACTCTTACCTGGGAACTCTTGGGGTGAGTGTTCACTTATAGGCGAGCATGTCTTCGCGATACATTATTTTTGACCCATTTACTTTGATTAGTCACTGTGTGTCGTTTGTTTGCTTTGTGATGCGGACAAATGACCACCATCTTTGCTTTTGTTGGTTTTGTTTCATCTCATTCTCTTCATCCAATCATCTCACTCGTTTCCTTTCATGTTTCCTCTTTTAGAATGCCTCCTCGACGCGAAAACCAGATAGCGACTGCCGAACTGGCAGAAATTATTGCGCAGCAGATGGCTGCTCAATTCCCAAACCTCTTTGCTCAATGGAACCAAGTCAACAACAACAACAATGCTCCATGCAAATTCAAGGATTTTAACTCGGCTAAACCACTCAAGTTTAGTGGTTCTGAGGGAGCGACTGGGCTTCTTCAATGGTTCGAGAGCATTGAGAATACTTTCCGCCACGTGCAGTGTCCTGACAATCGCAAGGTCGAGTTTTCTTCGAGTGTGTTTCAGAAGAGGGTTCTCACATGGTGGAACGGGGTTATGAGAGACCGTGGTGCAGAAGTTGCTCTAGCACAGACTTGGGATGAACTTAGAGCCCTTATGATGAGGGAGTTTTGTCCTCGTCATGAACAGCGAGCTTTGGAGAGAGAGTTTGATGACTTGAAGCAAGATAGTGGTGAGCATCGGGCGTATACTGATAGGTTTGAGGAGTTGACTCTGCTTTGCCCGACTATGGTAACCCCACTCGACAAGGCTATCGAAAGGTACATCGACGGCCTACCTGACTCAGTGCAAGACATCATTACTGGTAGTAACCCTGCCACACTCCGTCAGGCGATCGAGTTAGCAGCGACATTGACTGAGTCGTAGGTTCGAAAGGGAAAACTGCACAAAAAGGGTTTATATAGTTTCGTAAACATTGTTGTGTAATATTGTATAACTCGTTCTCGTTATAGAACATCGTTCATTCGTTTACATCGTTCAAATCGTTCCAAATCGTTCAATTCATTCACTCGTTCAATTCGTTCTTGTTTTAATTGTGAAAACTACTTTTGGTCGTCTCGCTAATAACATTCAAACCTTCGTGACTCGTTCATCGTTCAACTCGTCCAACTCGTATTAACAAACCACCAAAGGGTAAGTTAACAATCATCAGATTCAGTCGTTATCTGCCGAACCCACACATAACCATGGGTCCGGTCTGATAACGGGATTTGTCGGATCCTATGGTACCATAACCTAATACTGGTCGGCTTGATCAATGCTAATGAATGTCATTCGTTATGTAACTACCACCAACAAGTTCGTTCACATTATCGAAATCGTTATTAGTTTTGTATAAATCATCTTACTCGTTTTGAAACCATCGTTAAGATATTGAAATCGTTTGATACATATGAATCACCCCAAAACAATCGAAAATAGTAAAAAGAGGGGATCTATGTACTCACCTTCGGGTGCGTTTTTAAATGTTAACACAATCCCTCAAATTGTTTATCCACCCTAAATTAAATAAGAATGATTTTAATAATCAAAACCCACACTTTGACATGCAAAATACTACTTATGTCATTTCTGTTTTAATATATATTTATGAAACTGGACTGTTTTCGAGAAATTTAATAAAATAGTTAACCTTCTCCAAAAATTCCCAAATTTTTACAGAATGTCAACTACCATCCAAATTTTATTGTGTAAAAATATCGGGGTCCAGTTCATTACCAATATTTTATAGAAATTCATTTACCTGACTGAAATCAGATTCGACACTATCAGGCTGCAGTTCTCGGAAAAATTCATTTAAAATTCATTGTAAGTCCAATTGATGAAATTCCAGTTGGAGGGTCACAAATACATCAGTGATCATCTATGGTATAAATTTCAGGGGCTGGTTCTACTCAGGTTTCAAGTTATGACTGAAAACGTATCGCTCATTTACTGCAGTAAAACTCAGCTTTAGCTGCTGCCATAAAACGGGTCTTTAAAAATAGTAAACGACCTCAAAAAAATATGATTCCAGTGCCATTTGCTTCGTTTTTCGAAAATACATATTTTAGGCTTCAGAAATTTTGTTTTTCGACTTATTATGGTCTGTTTACAGCCCTATGAAGTCGGCTGAAAAAGTAACTCAGCATGTTCTTTTATAACTTAAATGTTACTAAATCGTATCCACACATGTCCGAACAACGGATTTATCAAGAAAACAACGATCAAATATCAAGCATGATTTAACCATCCCTAAACCAACAACATTTCCACTTCATGTTTCATTCTTATATAAACTTTATGTAAAGGTTTAAGTAAACTTTTATGTTTCAAGTTTCTTGTTTAGACTTTTGTAGTGTTCTAGTAAAATACAACATACTACACTTTTTAATCTACTCAAAATAGACGTAAACAAGAGTGATTCGAGACTTACTACTAGCACAAGGCTAGGGTAGAAACAAGGTGAAAGATGAGTGGTTAAAGACAAACGAGAGAGGTCCTTGGCAATTCGTGAGCTCCACACCTTCTAAAATGGCTCCTTGCACCTTGCAATACTCTTAGATTGCTAGAACTTGAAGCAAAAAGAATGGTGGTATATGGATGGGGTTCGGCCGTAGCTTGTGTGGAGAGGGAGAAAGAAATTCTTGGGGTGTTTAATGAGAAGGTAAAATGATTATTTAATAATCCATCTTTAGTGGCTATTAGGTATATGTTCCTTGGAGTCCAACATAATCATTCAAATCCCACTAAGTTCAAAAAGGTGACAAGAAGATTTAGCTCAATTTTGTGGAGATGGGGTCCCTAGGGGACGGTCACAATTAGGGGGGGGGGGGGGGTATTGGTTTAGTTGAGATGATTATTTATAAATCAAGTTCCTTTAACAAAAACACAAACACAATCACAATCATATCAAATTAACAAATCAATAAAAATCTAGGTGTGGGGAATCTCATCATAACCGTAAGTTGTATGGGGGGAGGGCTCCATGTGAAAAAAAATTTATACAAATATGCCATAAGTAGGCTAAAACGGGTGTTTAACTGGATACCGGGTATTTTATCTAGCGTTTAAATCCCGATTTATGGCGTTCTAAATTATTTTTATTATTCTGTAAAAATAAACTTGCCAAAATATTACTGAAATAAATTTCAGTTGCCAAGACTGGCTGCGTTGTCCGCGTTTCGCAGTAGAAGCACTGTGTCGCGCAGAAACACGCGGTACGTGCTTAAACTTGAAAAACAACGTTTATAAGCGTTTTAATTTATTTTTCAACATGGACCTGATTAAAAATAAATTTTTAATCATAATAGAATATTTTTGGGATCTAAATATTATCCGGGCGGTCACCAACGTTCGTTTCGCAGTTTTATCGTAAATAGTCATTTAGTTCAAATAAACATGTTTTTGCCATACCGAATCCTTCGAAACTTATTTCTAAGTTATGTAAAGGATATTTAGGGTATGTTTGGCTTACGTCACAGTTCCGGAGTGTACGTCGCTTTAAACAGATTGCGTTTATGCACCAGTTTGCGTATAACCTTCCAGAAAGTGATTTAAAGCTTGAAACCAGAATCGAATCGAATCAAATTGTAAAATTTATTAAACACAATTACACATATAATAACACTAAAGAACATTGTTTTATTGATAACTGACATTGTTTCACATTACACGATGATTACAGAACACAGTTGTCACAGTCTCCCCTACTTTAGGAAATTTCGTCCCGAAATTTTATTTAGAGGAATCTGGTGAAAACAAATGCGGATATTTCATCTCCATCTGGTCCTTACATTCCCAAGTAAACTCGAGGCCACGTTTGGATTCCCAGCGAACTTTGACCAAATGAATCCGTTTGTTCTTCAACTGTTTGTATGTACGTTCCACTATCTCCACAGGTTTCTCGACAAAGTGCATCATTTCATCAATTTGAATCTCGTCGAGAGGAATGTGAAGATCAGCATCAGCTAAACACTTCCGCAAATTGGACACGTGAAAAGTCGGATGAACATTTCCAAGCTCTGGAGGTAGCTCTAGTCGATAGGCAACCTTTCCAATTCTTTTAACAATCTTAAATGGTCCAACATATCGTGGTGCAAGTTTTCCTTTCTTTCCAAATCTCACCACTCCCTTCCAAGGTGAAACCTTGAGTAGGACAAGGTCTCCGATTTGAAATTCCATGGGCTTGCGTCCCAAATCCGCATAACTCTTTTGACGGCTTCTAGCGGTCACAAGATTATCGCGGATTTTCTTGATTTTGTCCGTTGTTTCCAGAATGAGCTCAGGTCCAGTAAGCTGAGCTTCACCGATCTCATTCCAACAGATGGGTGAACGACATTTTCGACCGTAGAGAGTTTCGAATGGTGCCATCTTAATGCTAGCATGATAACTATTATTGTATGAGAACTCGATCAATGGCAGATGAGAATCCCAATTACCACCAAAGTCTATCACGCATGCTCTAAGCATATCCTCCAAAGTTTGAATCGTCCTCTCAGATTGACCATCTGTTTGGGGATGATAAGCAGTGCTTAGATTCAGTTGGGTTCCCAACGCAGATTGCATGGTCTTCCAAAAATGAGATGAAAATCGAGCATCACGATCGGAAATGATATCTAAAGGAACACCATGTCGTGAGACAATCTCATCAACATAAATCTTTGCAAGCTTTTCAGCAGAGAAATCCTCACGGATTGGTAAGAAGTGAGCAGATTTTGTCAAACGATCAACTACAACCCAAATAGCATCGTGACCTTTAGACATACATGGTAACTTAGTAATGAGATCCATGGCAATGTTTTCCCATTTCCAAACCGGTATCTCTGGTTGTACAAGCAACCCAGAAGGTCGTTGATGTTCCACCTTGACCTTGAGACAAGTTAGGCATTTTGATACATACAAGGCAACATCCTTCTTCATACCAGGCCACCAGAACTTAGTACGAAGATCCTTGTACATTTTATCAGCACCAGGATGGATAGAATATCGAGACTTGTGAGATTCATCCATTACTAAGGTGCGAAGATCGTCCTGATTCAGAATCCACAAACGATTCTCAAAATAGAGTAAACCATCGTCTTTCCTTTCGAGTTTAAGCTCAAGTTGAAGCGGTAGCTCAAATTTCAATAAGACTTTGATCACACAAGATCGTTGAGTTTGAAGAACACGAGATTGAATATCAGATAGAGTTCGAACAGAATGAAGCTTGACTCGTTCCTTTCGACTAAGCGCATCGGCCACGACATTCGCCTTACCAGGATGGTAGCGGATCTCGCAATCATAATCGTTTAAGAATTCAACCCAACGTCGTTGCCTCATGTTCAGCTCCTTCTGATTGAGAATATGCTGGAGACTTTTGTGGTCTGTGAAAACCACACACTTCGTTCCATAGAGATAGTGTCTCCAGATTTTAAGCGCAAAAACTATAGCTCCTAACTCAAGATCATGAATCGTATAGTTCTTCTCGTGAATTTTCAGCTGTCTAGACGCATAAGCTTTGACCTTACCTCGTTGCATAAGAACGCAACCAAGTCCTAGATTCGACGCGTCACAATAGACAACAAAATCATCGTTTCCCTCAGGTAGAGATAAAACAGGAGCGTCACAGAGCTTCCATTTCAGCGTTTGGAACGCTTCTTCTTGCTTAGGTCCCCACTCAAAAGGCTTATTTTTCTGAGTCAAAGCAGTGAGTGGAACCGCGATCTTTGAAAAGTTAGAAATAAACCGTCGATAATAACCAGCAAGACCAAGAAAAGAACGAACTTCTGTAGGTGTCGTCGGTGTATTCCAATCCTTAATTGCAACAATCTTGGATGGATCCACATGAATACCCTGCTCATTGACAATATGACCTAAGAACTGAACTTCTCTAAGCCAAAATTCACACTTGGAGAATTTAGCAAAAAGTTGTTCCTTCTTTAGTAGTTCCAATGTCAAACGAAGGTGTTGCTCGTGATCGGCTCGAGATTTTGAATAAATGAGAATATCGTCGATGAACACAATGATGAACTTATCTAAATAAGGTTTACAAACCCTATTCATTATGTCCATGAAGATAGCTGGGGCATTTGTCAAACCAAAAGGCATGACAGTGAACTCGTAATGCCCATATCTTGTACGGAAAGCAGTTTTGGGGATATCTTCTTCGAACACGCGAAGTTGATGATACCCAGATCGTAGATCGATCTTGGAAAAGCATGAAGCACCTTGCAGCTAGTCGAAAAGATCATCAATTCTAGGTAGGGGATATCGATTCTTGATGGTAAGCTTATTAAGCTCACGATAATCGATACACATTCAAAAAGATCCATCTTTCTTCTTCACAAAGAGGACAGGAGCTCCCCAAGGCGAATAGCTCGGACGGATGAATCCTTTATCAGACAACTCTTGAAGTTGTTTCGATAACTCTTGCATCTCTGACGGTGCAAGACGATAAGGTGCTTTGGCATTGGGTACAAGGTCAATATGAAACTTGACTTGACGAACTGGAGGCAAACCAGGCAGTTCATCGGGAAACACCTCTGGATAATCCCGAACAATCGGAATATCCTGAATACTCTTGCTTTTGCCTTTCTCCTCGGTGACATGTGCCAGGAAAGCAACATATCCTTTTTGCAAATATCTTTGGGCTTTTGTATATGACATAAGCTTCAATCCACCAGATGGTTTCTCTCCACAAACTTCCAGAACATCGCCAGACGGAAGAGGAATACGAACAATCTTATCGAAACAAACCACCTCAGCATGATGTTTGGTTAACCAATCCATCCCCACGATAATATCGAAACTCCCAAGTTGCATCGGCTTGAGGTCAATGGGAAAAAGATGGTTATCAAGGTTTAACTGACAATCACGGATAACAGAATCGAGGACAAGAGGTTTACCAGTAGCAACTTCGACAGATAAGGGTTTCCTCAGTTTAGTTCTAGGTATCGCAAGTAAAGGTTCAAAAGATAGTGAAACAAAACTTCTATCGACGCCAGAATCAAAAAGAATAGATGCAGATCGATTGTTAACAAGAAACATACCATTAACCACCTCGTTGTCAGCCCTCGCTTCGTTAGCATTCAGATTGTATGCTCGTCCACGAGCGGGATTCGCATTCGCATTGACATTGACATTCACGTTTGGATTTACATTTGCATTTGCCAACCTCGGACAGTTGTTGCGGTAGTGACCAAGCTCTCCACAATTGAAACATGTACCCGGTGGGAATCTAGCAGCATTCCCCTGAACTGGAGCTTGATTCTGAACAATCTGATTCTGACCCGAACGACAGACGTTGGCCAGATGCCCAAGCTTACCACACGTTGTGCATTGCCTACAAGCTTGTTGTGCAACATGATGACCATTGCAGCGAGCACAATGAGGTGCGGTACCAGCATACGCTTTCTTCGCAGGAGGTTGAGCTGGCGGGTTCTGAGGGTTCTGAGCAGTTTGTGCAGTTACTGCAAAATTCTGGGAACCCTTTCGCTTTCTAGACTTCTTCGATGACTCACCTTCTTTACCCTTACCCTTTTTCTTGTCCTTCCCAGAATCAGTCGCCTTCTTTTTATCACCCTTGCGGGTGAGTTTACCCTTCCTGACTTGAGACTCAGTCAGGGTAGCAGACAACTGAATTGCTTGGCGAAGGGTGGTAGGATTAATACTATATCCAGAATAGAATCGGGTAGACCATCGATATACCTCTCTATCGCTTTCTCCAACGGGGTAACCATAGTAGGACACAAAAGACTGAGCTCCTCAAATCGATCCATATACGCACGGTGTTCTCCCCCGTCTTGTTTCAGATCGTCAAACTCTCGTTCCAAAGCTCGAATTTCGTGACGGGGACAGAACTCTCTCATCATGAGAGCTCAAAGCTCTTCCCATGTTTGTGCCAACGCCACTTCGGCACCCCTGTCGCGCATCACTCCGTTCCACCACGTAAGAGCACGCTTCTCAAACACACTCGAAGCAAATTCAACCTTACGCGCATTCGGACACTGCACATGTCTGAATGTGTTCTCGATACTCTCAAACCACTGCAGGAGTGTAGTCGCTCCTTGTGACCCAGAAAACTTTAGCGGTTCAGTAGAATTGAAATTCTTGAAGTTACACGATGCATTATTATTGTTGTTGTATATCTCGTGGACTTGGGTCACAACACCGGGAAGCACAGCAGCCACTTGCTGAGAGACCAGGGCTGCGATTTCTTCAATAGTAAAAGATTGTGCTTCACGTCGAGGAGGCATTGTCTAGCAAGGAAACAGGAGAATCGAGTGAGATTGAAAATTAGGAAAAACAAAAGAGGTATCGACAAAACACAAGGAAGGCGATCATTTGTTTGTTACCTCGAACAAACAAACGACACATAGTGACTAATCAAAGTAATGAATCAAAATAATGTATCGCGAAGACATGCTCGCCTATAAGTGAACACTCACCCCAAGAGTTCCCAGGTAAGAGTGACTGGTCCGATTATGTGGATTTGTACGAACACTCTAGCCTTAGACAGAAAACTCAGGGTACAGGCATTCACTCTTCCAGTTTGCACGTGTTCACATTATTTAGACCCAAACTCTGACAAGATTTTGAAAACTCAAAAGGCACTAAGCCAAAAATGAGTCAAGCTGGAAGGGTTCAAAACCTTACAACAGAGGGTTCAAAACCTAGTAATCAATCATCCTAGAACGGATGACTAATTTTCGAAGCAGATTCAGATTTTTTTTTAAATTCTAAACGCAAATCAACTTGCGTTGGGGTCCTAGAAAGTTATAGTCTAGGTCAAAATTTTACTAATAACCTAATTCTCTATAACCATTGGCTCTGATACCAACTTTTCTGTCACACCCCGACCACGTAAAACAACAAATCGTGGCAGAAACGTCGGGGAGTGTTGTAACAGAATTATTGTTTCAAACCATGGATACAAGAGTTTCGTTTTATTGACTATTAAACATTGTCTTAAAGTTAAACAAGCAATTCAAACATAATTTATCATCGTTATTAAATCCCTAAGGCCTCGTCCGGTCCTAAGTGAGCATGCATCCTATTCGCAATCAACATTAAGCAACATCACCTGAAACATATGTAAAAAAAACAAAGTCAGAAAAGAAATGCTGGCGAGTACATAGTTTTTGTGTGAGTATCAGATTCATGGCTCGTTTGTATGTTAAAACAACTTGTACAACTTCGTTAATTGATATTAGAAAACCTTGTTTTGTAAAATGTTCGTATTGTAAATGAATAACCAAGTCAAAATAGATTGGTAATAATTTATAAACCTCGATGCCATGAATCTTAACCCAAAACAATTGTTTATGTAAACCAAATCATAAATCGTTCTTGTAATAAAACTCGTATGGTTTATATAGTTTCGTAAACATTGTTGTGTAATATTGTATAACTCGTTCTCGTTATAGGACATCGTTCATTCGTTTACATCGTTCAAATCGTTCCAAATCGTTCAATTCATTCACTCGTTCAATTCGTTCTTGTTTTAATTGTGAAAACTACTTTTGGTCGTCTCGCTAATAACATTCAAACCTTCGTAACTCGTTCATCGTTCAACTCGTCCAACTTGTAATAACAAACCACCAAAGGGTAAGTTAACAATCATCAGATTCAGTCGTTATCTGCCTAACCCACACATAACCATGGGTCCGGTCTGATAACGGGATTTGTCGGATCCTATGGTACCATAACCTAATACTGGTCGGCTTGATCAATGCTAATGAATGTCATTCGTTATGTAACTAGCACCAACAAGTTCGTTCACATTATCGAAATCGTTATTAGTTTTGTATAAATCATCTTACTCGTTTTGAAACCATCGTTAAGATATTGAAATCGTTTGATACATATGAATCACCCCAAAACAATCAAAAATAGTAAAAAGAGGGGATCTATGTACTCACCTTCGGGTGCGTTTTTAAATGTTAACACAATCCCTCAAATTGTTTATCCACCCTAAATTAAATAAGAATGATTTTAATAATCAAAACCCACACTTTGACATGCAAAATACTACTTATGTCATTTCTGTTTTAATATATATTTATGAAACTGGACTGTTTTCGAGAAATTTAATAAAATAGTTAACCTTCTCTAAAAATTCCCAAATTCTTACAGAATGTCAACTACCATCCAAATTTTATTGTGTAAAAATATCGGGGTCCAGTTCATTACCAATATTTTATAGAAATTCATTTACCGGACTGAAATCAGATTCGACACTATCAGGCTGCAGTTCTCAGAAAAATTCATTTAAAATTCATTGTAAGTCCAATTGATGAAATTCCAGTTGGAGGGTCACAAATACATCAGTGATCATCTATGGTATAAATTTCAGGGGCTGGTTCTACTCAGGTTTCAAGTTATGACTGAAAACGTATCGCTCATTTACTGCAGTAAAACTCAGCTTTAGCTGTTGCCATAAAACGGGTCTTTAAAAATAGTAAACGACCTCAAAAAAATATGATTCCAGTGCCATTTGCTTTTTTTCGAAAATACATATTTTAGGCTTCATAAATTATGTTTTTCGACTTATTATGGTCTGTTTACAGCCCTATGAAGTCGGCTGAAAAAGTAACTCAGCATGTTCTTTTATAACTTAAATGTTACTAAATCGTATCCACACATGTCCGAACAACGGATTTATCAGGAAAACAACGATCAAATATCAAGCATGATTTAACCATCCCTAAACCAACAACATTTCCACTTCATGTTTCATTCTTATATAAACTTTATGTAAAGGTTTAAGTAAACTTTTATGTTTCAAGTTTCTTGTTTAGACTTTTGTAGTGTTCTAGTAAAATACAACATACTACACTTTTTAATCTACTCAAAATAGACGTAAACAAGAGTGATTCGAGACTTACTACTAGCACAAGGCTAGGGTAGAAACAAGGCGAAAGATGAGTGGTTAAAGACAAACGAGAGAGGTCCTTGGCAATTCGTGAGCTCCACACCTTCTAAAATGGCTCCTTGCACCTTGCAATACTCTTAGATTGCTAGAACTTGAAGCAAAAAGAATGGTGGTATATGGATGGGGTTCGGCCGTAGCTTGTGTGGAGAGGGAGAAAGAAATTCTTGGGGTGTTTAATGAGAAGGTAAAATGATTATTTAATAATCCATCTTTAGTGGCTATTAGGTATATGTTCCTTGGAGTCCAACATAATCATTCAAATCCCACTAAGTCCAAAAAGGTGACAAGAAGATTTAGCTCAATTTTGTGGAGATGGGGTCCCTAGGGGACGGTCACAATTAGGGGGGGGGGGGGTATTGGTTTAGTTGAGATGATTATTTATATATCAAGTTCCTTTAACAAAAACACAAACACAATCATATCAAATTAACAAATCAATAAAAATCTAGGTGTGGGGAATCTCATCATAACCGTAAGTTGTATGGGGGGAGGGCTCCATGTGAAAAAACTTTTATACAAATATGCCATAAGTAGGCTAAAACGGGTGTTTAACTGGATACCGGGTATTTTATCTAGCGTTTAAATCCCGATTTATGGCGTTCTAAATTATTTTTATTATTCTATAAAAATAAACTTGCCAAAATATTACTGAAATAAATTTCAGTTGCCAAGACTGGCTGCGTTGTCCGCGTTTCGCAGTAGAAGCACTGTGTCGCGCAGAAACACGCGGTACGCGCTTAAACTTGAAAAATAACGTTTATAAGCGTTTTAATTTATTTTTCAACATGGACCTGATTAAAAATAAATTTTTAATCATAATAGAATATTTTTGGGATCTAAATATTATCCGGGCGGTCACCAACGTTCGTTTCACAGTTTTATCGTAAATAGTCCTTTAGTTCAAATAAACATGTTTTTGCCATACCGAATCCTTCGAAACTTATCTCTAAGTTATGTAAAGGATATTTAGGGTATGTTTGGCTTACGTCACAGTTCCGGAGTGTACGTCGCCTTAAACAGATTGCGTTTATGCACCAGTTTGCGTATAACCTTCCAGAAAGTGATTTAAAGCTTGAAACGGAATCGAATCAAATTGTAAAATTTATTAAACACAATTACACATATAATAACACTAAAGCACATTGTTTTAATTATAACTGACATTGTTTCACATTACACGATGATTACAGAACACAGTTGTCACATATCCATACCTATTCCAATAAATCTCGAGGACGAGATTTAAAACAAGGTGGGGAGGATATAACAACCCTCGAAAACGTCCTAAAATACCTCGTATGAACAAAACCGAGCCCGTTTAACCTTATTTTATTTAAAAAACAAATAAAATATTTATTTTAGGTGGCTCGCAGGCCGCGACAGGTCAAGGGGAGTTCGGTCGCGGGGCGCGAGACCCCTATAATTGCCGGATTCTCCTTGTGCCACGTGTCGTGGCATATGTTGAGACTACATAGTTGACCAGGCAACCCTAGCCGTAGCTAGGACGCCCTCGCGGGGTGAGAAAGGACCCCCTTGGGCGGGTCGCAGGGCGCGAGAGACCCCCTGAATTCGTATAAATTGAGCAGTCGTGCACCAGTCCCATCTCGCTCACATCTTTTTCTTTCTCTCTATAATATAGTCCGAAAATAGCAGATAAAATACCCCCTAAATCACGAAGCTCTGCCCCGTTGTAAGTATTTTAACCCCCGATCACTAATTCGATACCCTGTCCGATTGATCTGGAACCCAGAAACTGAGGCCAAAGCGTTGCCTGTTTAGGGCTATGCTATGTAAACTAAGTTGGGGTTCTGTCTTGTGACGTAATGATAAGTTGAATTTGGGTTATTATACTAATGCGGGTGCATTGTATATTTTAGTAGGAAGTCAAGAAAATTTACAGAAAATATTTCCAGGAAGCCCGTAGAAAAAACATAAGTTTACAAAGTGAGTCATTCTCCTTTTGTCACATTTTGTGATACAATTACAATTAAATGTTTTACAAAACCCTAAATGTTTATCAATTATCTTTACAGTGATTAATTTTTGTAATTCTAATATTATTATCGGTATGTGGGGTTTTGTATACATTATTTGACACTCGTTAATATTGGACAATGGGTCAGCCAATATTAGCATGACCACAAGCACGAGGGACAATGGTGCCCCAGTAGCAATACTGTGTATAGAAATTAGTAGATATAAACAAATGTAAAAACTTTTGATGCTGTAAAATATAACTTTATGTTTTTATAAAATGGAATGTACTCGCCATTATTTCTTGCTGATAAAATATTTTTACACACGTTTCAGGTAACTTGATGTAAAAGCTAGTAGAAGCCAGCTATGGAGCATCGAAGGCTTAAAAAATGTGGCTATAAAGTTACCTAAATAAACGAATAAATTATGTTTTCAGCAACTAGGGTTTTTAGGCCCTCCCTATAAAGATATTATAAATGAAATATGGGTTTTTATCCCATTTGTTTAATATAAAAAGTTGGTGTTTTGAAACTCTGAAATTTATTTCCTAACTACGGTCCTGATGGCTCATTTCCGCTACCAAATTAATAAACACCGATACCACCGGCTCGTGCTCGCGGCTCCCGCTCCCGGGGTGGGGTCAGGGGTTGCGACATAACTTCTCCAAAATAAATATACGTTTTATATTTATTTTATAAACTTCATTTGAGTCACGATACGTTTTCATTAGTGTTACGACTATGAAATATATATATATATATATATATATATATATATATATATATATATATATATATACGAAAATCGGGCAGAGTTTCCTCTGTTTTTCGGATAACCCAACAATAAAAGTTTGTCGATAAACGTTCAAAACTCATCAATGCTTCAACAATGTATATAGAATTTTTTGTCGAGAGTGCAACAATGAAAAGAAATCACTAAATGCATTCGGTTCGAGCTCGGTCCGTGTAAAAATATAACTATATGAACGATATGATGAAAATTCGCGTCGTTAAACTTTACCGGGTCTTGCGTTGACCAGCCTTTGACTAAGTTTGACTGAGTTTGACCAAACTTGAACTGAGTTGACCCGGACCCGAACTGAGTTGACCGTTTGACTGCCATTGACTACAGTTGACCGAACTCCAACTTTGACCCGAAACTGAACCTAGTTGCACCGCGCCCGAGCCGAAACCCGACTTGAACCAAACATGAACCGAAACCGAGTCTAAACAAGACCCGAACCATAACTTAAACATTTGCACTGAAACAATTGGAACTACCTCTTGCCGCCGCCTAATCTGCCGTTGCCGGAAGCACCAAAATCGTCGGCCACCACCGTCATCACTTTGCCACTGTCGTAACCCCGTCACCAACCACCATCGTTACTTCCCTGAAACATGCCGTAACTTGACGGAGAGAATGTGGAACTATAAGAATCTAAAAAAAATTAGGGGTCATCATCTTCAACATCTTGTTATCATCATCATCGAAACCCACCACCTCCGCCGCCGTAGACGGCGGCACTGTCGCTGGCAACATCGTCGGAGAAGCAATCTCCGCCGCCATAGAGGGTGGCCGGAACCCGAATGGTGCCGCCACCGCTGCCCATCTCTCTCACTCTCGTTGGTATATCTCTCTGTCTACGGTTCCCTCTCTCTAGGGAATGCAGAGGTGTGCGTTTTTTAGAGAAATTAAATGTGGGGGCTGGGTGTTATAGAGAAAATGAGGGTGGTGGTGCTTGACGGAACCACGACCGGAACGTCGCCGACCTCACCGGAGTTGTTACCGGTGTTCTATCGAGAGGGGGAGAGAGAACTAAGAACATTCACATCCAGCCCCCTAAAATTATACATACATTCCACTAAAAAACAACTCCTATATCAATATATTTCCACTAAAAACAAATATTTTTTCTCTCTCATTTTCAATTAAATAATATTTTTATACCTTTATCATTACATTTTTCTCTCTCCTTCACTCACAACCACTTTCAATATATATTAAAAAATTATAGTGGGTGAACAGTGTCCCCCCAAATATACAGATGAACAGTAACATTTTATCTCTCCTCCACTCACAACCATTTTTTATACTCTTTATATTTTAAAAACCCCACACTCACAATTTAGTTCTTTGGATGTGAATGCTCTAAGGTGTCGGCTGAAATGGGGAGAAGAAAAAAATGAGGGGAATGAGTTATAACAAGGTTTTTATAGTAGGGTTTTTAAGTGGGCTTGGGCCCAGGGCCCGTTAGCTCGTGTCTTGAGTTTTCGTGCGGCTCGTTTATGTTTCTTGAGCCCGTTTTCGAACCCGAACTTCGTGATATGTCGTAAAATAAAATTTTTTGAGTCGAAACACTCAAAATTATGTCGGAAATTGATGTTTGACGCGTTCGTTCGTCGGTTGCGTTAGATTCGCGTAGAATGCTTTGTTTGTCGTTTTTAATCCGTTTTTCGATCCGATTTCGTCTGCGGATAAAATTAGATTACGGCGCTAAATATCTCATAATATTTCGGTTTTTGCAGGCAATACACGAGTCCGATGCTTCCGTTTCGTTGCCGGTGCATTCCTACAGTCGCGTTTTTCGTTCACATTTGCGTTTTGAGGCGTTCGAAAGCACAATAAATTCGCAAAACCAAATCCATATGTATAAAATATATATACAAAAATCATGTTTGTCGGTGTTGCCAGTATTTTGTCCTGTGTCAGTTCGTTATCGTTTAACGCTCAGCCGATTTCTCGAAAATCACCATACGCGCACTGTAGAGTCAGATGGGCGTCCCTAGGCATTCCAAAAGCCTAATTAAGTTAATTCGTACCTTAAACATATTTATTATTGCCATAAACATTTGTTAATCACGTAACTAAAAGGCGTTAATTACCGGTTGTCACATAAGCGTGCACCACACCCTACCTCACATTCGCACAAGCATATGTATGCACAATTGCACATAGTGTAACGGGTGATTATAATATGCGTTTTGATGGTACACTTGGCATTTTACAAGCTTGAGAGCAACTTTTATGTTTTTAGGTCCGCTTGGCTCGACTCGACTTGGTAGCTCAGTTACTGTTGAGTTACTAGGTGGTTGTGGCGACGGATTACTATTGAGCTATCACTTAGTTGAAATCTTTTGGCTACTATTGAGCAATTATTACACCTTCGTTACCACTTAGTTGAGTTCGTATTGAGGACTCAAGTCAGGATGGTATTATGTTTTCCTACTAAGCTTTTGACCTTTCAGTTTCGATGAGACTCATTTAAGAAAAACATAAATAGTATTAAAAATTGTTAGGATTGTTTATTTGATATTTTATTACTGTTTATACAATTAGAAATAAAAAAAATTAGAAACATAGTATCTATCATCTTTTAATAAACATCAAGTTTAAGAATGTATTTGGCATGTTTTATGAACATATAGATTTGTTTAAAAAAATAAAAATACAAGAGAAGAAAACATTAATTCCATACAACCACACCATATTTTTTGTAATTGTTTTTTTCCCATTATTATGAGAACTATTTACACAATTGTTAGGAGGTGGTAGATGCACTTGGAAGACCTGAGGTGAAGACGTGGGGCACTGAGGTATTGTTTTCTTCTCGTAACTAACACATTCAATCCTACCATACTTCTAATGTTTTCTTCTCTTACTTACTCTGGCATTCATTGTTTTGTTAGCATGACTGAATGTCATATGAACACACCACCAATGTTTTCTTTTGTTTATGTATTGTGTTATCACGACTGAATGCAAGCTTTATTCACTTAACAAGTACAGTCCTACCATACCCCATGGAGGTCTCCATTGTTCTACTTTATGCGCCCACAACATCCATGATTTGCTAGTATAGCTGGAGAGCATCCATTAGAGTATTATTGTGCAATAGGGTCTGTCACGGCCCCAGCCCCGGTTTGACCCGGTCAGGAGTCGCGGAACAGAAACCCGTGGTATCTATGATGCGACAGCGGAAGATTTTTAACAGGATCTTTTAAAACTCAAAATGCCCAATTATTTTATTCCAAAATTAGGGATAAACCCCATAATTTACAATAGAGGAATTTAACTAGGAAATTCCCTGATTTATTTAAAACATGTTTATTCATTTTTAACTGAGTCACCTCTTCAAGCTTGTTAGTGCTCCGTAGCATGTTTCCTTGATTTACAGCGGGTCGCCTGAAACATGTTTTAAAAATATTTTATCAGCGGGGAAATGCTGGCGAGTCACTCTAATTTGATAAAATGACACATAGTTATAAATTACAGCATAAGAGCGATTACAATGATTTCTATCTTATTTTTATCTGGCTCCGTGTCACACTGTGTGATGATGGTCATACCACTATTGGGTCCTGTCACCCAAGTAGTGATGATTATCACTGTTAGGGCTTATTAGCCTAACCTGTGTTAGGGCTTATTAGCCTAACCCGTGAGAAATTAGTAATGTGCACAATACCCCACTAGCCATTGATTAAGATTACCACGACTTACTCCCTGTAATTATAACATTTGAAAATAATTTGAGGTATTGTAAAATAGTTGATAAAAAGAGAATGACTCACATTGTAGATTTATATGAGCAGAGTTTAAGCCTACGGATTTAGCCTTGTAACCTAATTTAAACAATATGCACACAAACTAGGTCAGTAACTAATACAGCATTTACGATAACTCACGAGATTAAACCCTTACAACGAATGGCAAAGCGCGATACTTAAACATCCATCGAATTCACGACGAATGACAAAGCATAACCCTAATGTGGGCAGCACTTAAACATCCATTGGATAGTTTTAATCGATCGGACATTGAATCGTACTAGCGATCGAGTTATTACCCTGTTATTGTCACACCCTGGCTTTGCGGAAGCGTGGTTAATTTGGTGTGACTTCTTAATACCATAGCTTAATCATAACAAAGCTATATGAAAATAAAACCATGCAAGATCATCCATAGATTTAAGTTTTAAAACCGAAGTAACATAACATTGTCTTAGGGACTACAACACCATAACATAAAACATTGTTTTGAAAGACATAAACATCAACATGAATAAAACGCAGTTTAAGATTTGTGACTCGTCCAGGAAAAAGTCACATTTCCTAAACCGGGATGACCTCGGAACCCATATGCAGCGGGAAAACACAACATACCGCGCCAGATCTTTAATTTCCTGAAATACATGTAAGTTGAAAAATCAACAATAATGTTGAGCGAGTTCATGTGTAAGTGAGTAAATAAACCTTTGTAAGTATAAAAACCCTGGTATGTAGCAAATAAGGAAAAAGAGATCACCAATGGTTTGCAAGGCCATTGATATGTGTGAAGTGCAAGTAGGAAGACTCAAACCTAGCAGATTTATGCGTTGGGTACAAAGTCACCCCGAGGTCCGTTCTGTTTGGGCCTGGGGTTGGGCTCGCTACACCCAGATAGATCTACCGCTCCTGCCCCTCGGTCCTACCCTGAGGATTAATGGCCTCAAGTTTCTGCCTACCCACTCGCATGATCTGAATAGTAATAACCCTCCTTACGCTAACCATACCATGTAAAAGTACTCGTAATCATAGTAACATGTATTTCACCCCCGCAGTTAGAAAACTGAAAACAGTTAAGAGAAAAGGGGGACATGAACTCACAGTGGTGCGTCTCTACCAAGTATATCTCCTGATCAAGCAGCTGTGCGACGACCTACACGTACTAACCCTATTAGACGGATGGCCGTGCCTTAGCTTAAGGTTTAAGTTTTTGGGAAATAGTTAGACAACTATTTCGTGTTTATATTTTTGTAAATACTTGGTAATTATTTTCCTTCCCAAGGATGGGGGATTTAATACATGTGCGTTCGTAAACTTCGAAATATATTATTAAGTCTCACTTAATATATTTTATTTCTTACTTCAAAATATAATCATTAACATTCGGTAATATTATTTTTACCCTAAAAATAATATTCGTATATTTCACAAAATAGTCATAAACATTTTACAAGTGACGCTATGAAAAACATATATTCTAAATATATATATTTCAGGTTTTATTTTGTGAAATCCCACCTCCGATATTTTGTAAATAAGTCGTGGCGAAATCTATAATTTGAAAACAAGTCAAAATGTATTTCTAACACTTGTGGTGAAAATATTTCTAAGTGTTAGGTTTTTGGAAAAATTTCGCCAGAGTTTCCCCTGTAACTGGAGGTGGCCACGCTTTTAAGCGTATCATTTTCTTTTATAAGTCAAACCAAAAATTTTCTCATTCAATCAAAACAATGCTCAAAGCATCAACTAGTCAATATATATGTAAATCGCAAGAATTACATGAACTTGTAGTTTTTCCAAAAATATGTAGTAAAGCTCCTTACTTTTAGTGTATCTTTATATAAATCCATCCGGTTTCGTAAAAGTCTCGTTTTTAAAGAAATTCCATCTTTACAACTTCTTGTAAAATTTGACAAAACTAGTTCTTTGTCGAAACTTAGTGTTACACAAGTATTTACACACTTGTGTGTTTGCTAAAATCATTCTTGTTTATGAAAGATCCGTCTTTAAATGTATGTTTTCTCTTGACACGTGGTCCTTTGAAAATACCGCTTGTAGATCCGTAGATCTACTAGTTTTAAACACTATTTCGTGAGTAAAGTCGATTTTACACAAGTTCAAGTTTCTCGTGTGGTAGAGTGTCATCACTTAACCCTTGTTATACTTAAACAAACTCTATGTCATGATCCATGATCATGACCAATCCGGGTTAAACGATGATCCGAGCTACCACAACATAGATCGGCACTAAATGATCACACAAAACAAATCTTACAAGATTTACACAACCCTTGTGCTATTAACCAACATTTTTAGCATTTTTAGTAGACTTTTTCGTATCATTTTGCGTGTTCATAAATTTTAACCGTCATATATCGTTTTAACCACTTTAGAATGGATCAAGAAGGCGTTTAGAGTCACTTACTACTAGCTCGAGGCTAGGGAAGAAACTAGTCGAAAAATGCGTGGATAAAAGCAATGTAGCGAGGTCCTTCGAAATCCGAGTGCACCAAGCTTCCTTATACGCGATCCTTAACCCTTGTATGATCTTGGAATGTCTTGAATGGAATCGAAAAATGATGGATGGTGTAGGGGGGTTCGGCCGAGAGCTTTGGAGAGGGAGAGAGTGTGTGTGTTGTGATGTTTGTTAAGT
>JARYGA010016240.1:0-109475 GCA_030545235.1 Helianthus tuberosus
AAATAAAAAGAACAATTTGATTTTAATAAATTTCAATCTTTACCCTACGTTGGTTGTTTTTATAGATTGAAAGGTTGAATGTGATCCTCCAAAAGAGTAAACAAAATTTTTGTGGCATTGGAGATGGAAAAAGAAAAAGATAAGACAGAGATAGAAGCGATGAACAAAACGATGGTAAACATTGAAGCGAGGCTAAGTGTTCGGTTTTTCAAAACATTTAATCACCGAGTTTGGTTATAAACACTTTATTTTGAATATGTATTGTGTTATAATAACTTGGGTATTTAATGTTTTAAGTGAAATGTTTTATGTAATTTTAAAAATTCGAAAAATGCTTAAATTTTAAAACTGTGACACTGTAAGAAGGTTAAAAATAGCTAAAAAGTAAATTAGAAAACATTTTGCGACCACAAAAGGCTGCAAGTTTGTAAAAGGCAAGCGGTCACAAAACGGTTGCAAGGCAAACGGTCGCAAGTTTGTTAAAGGCATGCGGTCGCAAAATTGTCGCAACAAGACCGTCGCAAACAAAGTCTCACAAAACTACATATGGTCACAATATTTGCAACCACTCTTATAGTCGCAAATTTGGGTCATAAAATGCCAGTCGCTGTCAGTCGCAACAGCGACTGGTGACTGGTGTTTTCTGACCGCATGTTTGGTCACAGAACGGTCGCAAAAGGGCAACTGCGACCGCTTTGATACCTTAAATACGGTCGTAAATGCCCAGTTTTAGTGATACAATAACTATGAGCCTTTTATTTTTAACAATTTAAAATAGTTAAAAATATAAGAAAATAGTATAAAGCAAAAAAATCAATGTTTCTCCTGATCTCACTTTTTAGTTAAAAATAATTATGACAAAGTACTAGCTTATTTGCACATTTTTGTAAAAATATATAGAACTACCTAAAAATAATTATGACAAATTACTAGTTTATTTGCATGTTTTTTAAAATGTTGATACATATTATGTGGATACGGCTCGGCTCGGTTCGACTCGGCTACGAAGTGAAGGCCGTAGTCAAGACATCCTTCTGTCTTGACTCGGTATGCGATCTACTTTGTATTGAACGATGTAAATGCAACTGCGTGTGTGCAGTTTGCATATTAGACTAGTTTATAGTGTTAAGTGTTTGTCTGTTTGTTGTATTGGCTCATTATGTCAAAGCCCAAGTGGTGAAATCAGTTGAGCCCAACATACATGTGATGAAGTCCCTGAAGCCCAACATTGAAGTCAAGGCCCAAGCCCAACAAAGTGATGAAATCCCATGTGATGAAGACACTATTTAGGAGAAATCCCTTTGGTGGTGAAAACCCTTTTTGGTGAAAACCAAATGGGACGAAATCAGGAGTGATTTCGTCTGGACCTTGATTTCGTCCATGTGTTTTCGTGGGCCACTGGTTTTCGTCACAGTGTTACTATATATACCCAGACAACAGACAGAGCACAAAAAGGGAAGTCTGAATAGCTTTCGGAGCAAACACACCGTAAACACACACACACTGAGAGTTTATGAGAGCATCTTATAAACATTGCTTTGTAACGGTTTCATACGCATTAATACAATGGAGTGATAATCGTTGAATCTTTGTGTTTGTGTTCGTAACTTGGTGTTCGATGGTCCTGCTTGATTGTTTGCAGGGACCAAGGTGCGATTATCATTCCTGGCTTGATTCTGATTCGCCTGGTTGCCTTGACCTCTGAAAGGATTCTGGTTCCCATGCTGAGCTGGCTTTGTGCATTCACGCTTGAAATGACCATGCATGTTCACCATAGTTAAAGCACTTAACAGACTGCTTATCAAACCCATACTTGGTGTCTTTCTTGCTCTCCAAGCTGGTTCTGCCCGTCCGTTCCATGAAGTCTTTAGCCCGCCTAACAGCACTAGCGAAAGCCCATTTGATGTCCATCATATTCATCTCCTCTTTATCTATCTGCTGGTAATCTTCTTGAGTCAAATTGATGTTCCGGATCTGACCTGCTATCAACCCACAATACGCGCTCACTAATGTGTTCAATATCTCCATGTGATCCTTAGCTACTTCAACGCTAACTTTGGAGAAACTTGATGTGTCCAGTCGTACTGTATTAGAGGGCTGACCAGCTGATGACGTGCTACCATAACAGGCTTGTTGTTGCACCGGTAGTGGATTGCCGTACAAATCTGTGTTTGGTGCAACAACCGTTGGTCTTGAGGAAGGTGGAAGTGGATTTCCATACAGATCTGTTGGTCCGGTAGATCGAACAGGTAATGGATTTCCGAACATATCGGTTGCTACGATAAATCGTTGGCTTGGCTGTTGGCTTGGCTGTTGTGGAGCTGGTTGTAGTAGATTTCCATACAAGTCTGTGGTTGGAGCTGGCTTAACAGGAACTTGTATCTGATTGCCATACAAATCTGTGCTTGTGACAAACGCCGTTTGAAGTGGAGCATGTTGAGCAGGTTTTGCAGAAGTGCTAAAAGTTCCATAATACATATCAGGATTTTGTTGTACTGGAACCTTTTTCGCCTTTAGACTTTCTTCCTGATCTTTATTCTCCAACATCTGAACGAAATCATGAATTGATGTTGTAGCTAATGTGCCATTGCACTTCAAAATTTCCAAGAAATCCTTCCATTGAAATGGCATTGCATCGGCCAACTTAGTGACAACCTCTACAGGAGTTGTTACTACCCCATAATGATTCAAATCAGTCAACAAGTGATAAAATCAACTAGTCAAATCTTTTAAAGGTTCTCTTTCCATACAAGTGAAACCATCAAACTCTTTCTTGAGTAAGTCATGTCGTAACTTGCGTGACACTTCGTTTCCTTCACCTCTCGTCTTCAATGCGTCCCATAAGCGCTTTGTTGTCTTGAAGCTTACAAACTGATGATAGATTTCTTTGTTTAACGCTTGAGTTAGAATAGCAAAAGCCTTCTTTTCTAAATCATAAATCTTCTTCTCATCTGGAGTAAGATCTGCAAAAGACGCGGCAGTTGAAGCGGCAACATCAAGTGCTTGATCGAAGTCTGTAATGAATCGTAACCACAACTCCGTGTTTTGCCCAAGAATATGCGTATGAAATCTGTCTTCCCATCCCGGATATTCATTCATGTGCATTAGCTTCGGTGGACGATTATTGCTTCCGGTTTCATTTTCGCTTAAAAGTAGACTTTGAATACTTTGATTTTGATTTGAAACAAATGCCCATTAAGTTGACGAAATTTGAGGTGACGACGATTATGCAGGAGGTTCGGCCCATGAAGGAGATAATCCCGTGCTTCTATACTTACTTTTCGTATTAGACGGAGTACCCCACCAATCCAGATTCATTTTGAATATTTAATGACGAATACCTGAATAAATCACACAAATCAAACAGTTAAGAATGTTTTAAAAAGCTTCTGTTAATAATATCAAAAGATATGTGTCTTCTGTTAATAATATCAAAAGATATGTGACGAAATCAAAGGGTTTTGGTCGCTGAAGTGCTTGATTGACACTTCTGATTTCGTCGCTGAAATGTTTGACTGACACTTTTGATTTCGTCAGGAAAAGTGATTTCGTCGCTGAAAGGTGATTTCGTCGCAAAAGGTGATTTCGTCGCTGAAAGGTGATTTTGTCGCTGAAAGGTGATTTCGTCGCGAAAGGTGATTTCGTCCAGAAATGCCAAAAGTGATTTCGTCGCTGATCTGTTTTCGTCACTGATTGAAGAAAATAGACTACAAGGAAGTGTATGCACCTGTTGCACGTCTGGAAGCAATTCGGATCTTTCTGGCTTATGCCTCATTCAAAGGATTCAAGGTTTACCAGATGGACGTCAAAAGTGCATTCTTACATGGTCTAGTGGAAGAAGAGGTGATGTTGAATAGCCTCCAGGTTTTGAAGATCCTATTCATCCCGATCGGGTTTGGTTGCTGAACAAAGCTCTCTATGGTCTACATCAAGCACCGCGAGCTTGGTATGCAACCTTATCTAATTATCTGTTGGAGAATGGATTTCACAGAGGTCTTATCGATTGCTCTCTCTTCATAAAAGAACAAGATGGAGATCTTCTACTGGTTCAGGTATATGTGGATGATATTATATTTGGTTCTACTAACAATGTTATGTGTAGGGATTTCAAGCGTGTAATGCAGGATAAATTCGAGATGAGCGCTATGGGGGAGATGACTTTCTTTTTGGGCTTGCAAGTGCAACAAACGAAGTCTGGGATTTTCATCCATCAGACTAAGTATGTTCAAGACATTCTGAACCGATTTCAGATGTGCGACACATCGCCCATTGGTACCCCACTGCAGCAAAATCACGGAATCAATCCAGACTTGAAGGGTGAACTCGTTAGCTCTTCATACTACCGCGCGATGATTGGATCCCTTATGTACCTCACAACATCAAGACCAGATATAATGTATCCAACATGCCTGCTAGCCAGATATCAAGTGAACCCGAAGGCCTCACATCTTGCAGCTGTAAAAAGGATTTTTCGTTATTTGAAGGGTTGCCCTGACACCGGTCTATGGTACCCTAAGGATGATAACTTTAACTTAGTCGCTTTCAGTGATTCTGATTTTTGCGGATGCAAAATCGACGGCAAATCCACAACGGCTGGATGCCAGTTTTTAGGAAATCGCCTCGTAACATGACAGTGCAAGAAGCAGACTTGTGTCGCTACATCAACTTGTGAAGCTGAATACATTGCTGCCTCAAGTTGTTGCTCCCAAGTCCTGTGGATACAACAGCAAATGCGTGATTACGTTTTGAATTCCTAACTACTCCTATTTTAGTCGATAATTCTGCTGCCTTATCTATCACTAGAAATCATGTGCATCATTCAAAGACCAAACACATCGAAATTAAGTATCACTTCATACGTGATTGCTTTGATAAAAGGCTAATCGATGTTGTTAAGGTCCATACCGATGACCAACGTGCCGACCTTTTTACCAAAGCATTTGATAAATCAAGATTTGACTTTTTATTATTGGTAAACGACATTAAGGTCAAGCAAGAGTAATCTGCATCGGAAAATCGTTTTTGTAAATATCTTTGTGTTTTTAAAATTATTGTAAGTTTGTTGATTTTAGGGGGAGTAAATCCAAATTTGAAAAATTCAAAAACATCGAAAAATTTCAAAACCCAAAAACAATAGAAAAAAAAAATGAGTTTCCTGGCGAGCAAAAGAGAAAATGATAGTACATTAGTGGTCTGTCCAAACCTCTTTAAACTGAAATGCAAAATGAAAAATGTTAAGCAGCTCTATATAAGATGTATCGGTAGGCTCACAATCATCTTAAAGTGTGCAGGGTGATATAAACTTAAATTGACTGAAGACCAGGTGGGAACCGCTCATTGGCATATGGTCTTAGTACCGAAATTTCGTTTGAGAGATTGCCGAGGTTCTGAAATATGTGGTCTTTATGCTGTTTATCATCTGGGTATCATGGTTGTTTCTTTTACCGAAACAAACGGAGACGAAGTCTAGATCTCCATGATATCATACATACGTGTACATACTGCATACGACCTCAATAAGTGATCAACAATCACATGTCCACAAAACAAGTGTTAATATATCACATTTATCCGGGAGTCAAGTTCGTCTCTTTGCTGTACGAAAGTACTGACATGTTCACGGACTTGCTCTTATGCCCTTCAGGCATCTGAAAATCAAGTTCCTCATCAATAAGTGATTCTATCACATAGGGCTTGTTTTCAACCAAAATAAGTGAGTTTCTCACATTTTCATATACGTCAAAACAGATGATAAATGGTATACTCACCAGTAAGATGAACTCTCGTGCATACCTTGATACGGGAATGTGTCGTGATGTGGATGAACACCGGTCGGTAAGTATAAATCATACCTTAACGTATCCCCTAGCCATGATTACATATGATAAGTTGAGCTTATGTGGATAACAATACCGATAATTGTTATAGGATGCTTATCTAAATGTTAACAAAAAGAACAACAAGTTGTTTTGGCATGACCGTACACTGATATGATTCTCTTACCCTCGAAACTCGCAAAAAGAATGTTTGTATATATTTACTTTTCTTAGTTTCTGCAAATCTGTATATATTTATTTACTGCTTTCAGTCTTTAAGTTTGAAATTTTCAAAATTCCAAAAAGATTTTAGGTGTGTTTTAATTTAAACTTTATAAAAAAAAATATTTTATTTCTATCTTATTTTCGATTGAAGATCTCGAGTCTTCGTTACCTGAAATCTGATTGAAAACCAAAACGACTGATTCTTCATAAACGGTCGAAATTTGCAAGTGTTTGAAAGTTAAAGACTAAGATTGAACAATTTGTTAAACTTTCAAACTGTTGGACGGTAGTTGATTTAAAACATGGTCACATGTGTGTCGTTTGTTTATGATAACTATATTCCAAGCGTTTGTTCTCATTACGTGTTTATCTTTCTTGAATGTGCAGATGCTAAAGGCGAGGAGAACATGTTCGATGATGAGCTTCGGAATGAAGACACGACATGAAGGTACTCAAATGATAAAGATGATCGAGTTGTCGCTGATCACTCATCAACTCCACAAGGATCTAAAGTATTGAAGATCAAAAGATTCACAAGCATAATCAAAAGGGGAGTTTATTGATACACTTCCTAAATGAAAGCGAGAGTTTGTTGATACACTTTCTATGTGCAACACGTAAAGCCTTTGAAGATCCTTTCCAAGAATGAAGAACCATCAACAGATGGAGAACGAGATTACGAACCTCACGAGCAGCATCCAAGGGGGAGTTTGTTGATACATATTATGTGGATACGGCTCGGCTCGGTTTGACTCAGCTACGAAGTGAAGGCCGTAGTCAAGACATCCTTCTGTCTTGACTCGGTATGCGATCTACTTTGTATTGAACGATGCAAATGCAACTGCGTGTGTGCAGTTTGCATATTAGACTAGTTTATAGTGTTAAGTGTTTGTCTGTTTGTTGTATTGGCTCATCATGTCAAAGCCCAAGTGGTGAAATCAGTTGAGCCCAACATACATGTGATGAAGTCCCTGAAGCCCAACATTGAAGTCAAGGCCCAAGACCAACAAAGTGACGAAATCCCATGTGATGAAGACACTGTTTAGGAGAAATCCCTTTGGTGGTGAAAACCCTTTTTGGTGAAAACCAAATGGGACGAAAGCAGGAGTGATTTCTTCTGGACCTTGATTTCGTCCATGTGTTTTCGTGGGCCACTGGTTTTCGTCATAGTGTTACTATATATACCCAGACAACTGATAGAGCACAAAAAGGGAAGTCTGAATAGATTTTGGAGCTAACACACCGTAAACACACACACACTGAGAGTTTATGAAAGCATCTTGTGAACATTGATTTGTAACCGTTTCATACGCATTAATACAATGGAGTGTTAATCGTTGAATCTTTGTGTCTTACGTGTTCGTAACTTGGTTTAACTTACCCGTTTGGATTCCGCACTCTCGGGTTTGTCGGAAAACAGGGAATAGAGGTTACTCGATCCTCCGGGGGGACCTACATAAAATATACAGAACTAGTGAGATTCCCTCGAGATTCGCGGCAGGAATTTGATCGGTATCGATTCGTTTAATTATGGTACCGAGCACTTACTATAGTAATCAAAAGAAAAAACTTTACATCGATCGAAAACAATAAAAATGAATAGCGATACATTTACCGATGTTGTTCAACTGATATTGATTCGATTTGTTTACGTTTTATGTTTATTTTTTCAACATTCCGATTCCGATATAAATTTTATTGAAAACGGATATTATGCATCTATCATACCACACCACACCAAACTAAAACTCACTGAACAACATTTGTATCTGTGTTGGTATCTTTATTTATTTATATTTTTTGTTTTTACTTTCGATAAATTGACATCGTATCACTACCATACATGCCGAACCAAACCGAACAATATCAGTACCGGTATGTACTCATTTTTATATTGTCCTGTTTGATAACGAATATGGTGCCACTATAGTGGCGAACCAAACCGAAACCGGACGAACACCATCAGTTTCAGTACCGGTCTTTATTTTCATTGTTCTTTTTTTTGATAAATTAATACCGTATTATATTTATTATATTATAATAAATAAAAACAAATGCCCAAAATTACCAATTACTATGATCAGTTAGTATTTATATATAATAATGTTATGATAAAATAAATTATCTATTAACAATCTACTGTCATGGGCACTTGCAATTAATATGTGTCATGTTTTGATAATGGATACGGTGCCACTATAGTGGCGAATCGATCGAATAACATCAGTTTCAGTATCGGTCTTTATTTCATTGTTCTTTCTTTAGATAAACTAACACCGTATTATATTTATAATATTGTAATGAATAATAACAAATGCCCAAAAATACCAATTGCTATGGCACTTAGGGGCTGTTTGGTAGCCTCTGAATGGTTATTAAGAGGCTACCTCTTAATGAAACCATTAAGAATTTTACCAATGAGAAAGTAGAAGAATATGACATGTGATGATTTATCATTCAGAGGTTACCTCTTAACCATTCAGACTTGAGGTTACCTCTTATTCATTCAGAGGCTTTAAACCATTAAGAGGTAGCATCTGAATGGTCATTAAGAGGCTACCAAACAGCCCCTTAGTATATAAATAATGTTATGATAAAATAAATTATCTATTAATAATCTACTATTCATGAGCACTTGCAATTAATATGTAGAACTAATAAAATTCACCCGCGCTACACATTGAGGATTTGTTCGGTGTCCGTTGAGTTCATTTCGTTACATACCGGTACCGAGAAGAAAAAAATCCAAATTATTTCTCTAAACAACTAGTACCAATAATATAAATATTTCAAAATTGAGGCGAAGAAAAAAATTAACGCAACCGCGTATTTAGTCTTTATAAAAACGTACGAACGGAAGTTATAAGAAAAAAACAAAACTAGAAGGTTCAAAACGTATATCATTTATAGTATAAGGTTTGTAACTAATCTTATAAAAAAAGTCAAAGTTGCCGTTTATGCAAGTTTATGCAAATTGGTAACTATTATAAACTATAGGCTTAAAAACATATATAATTTATAGTATAAGGTGTGTAACTAAAACTAAAAATAAAAAAAAAATAAAAAAGAAAGTCAATGTCACTATTTATAAAAGTTGATAATTGTCGAAAAACTAGTTAATACCCCACCCGCGTTGCGGGGCGATCGCCGAATAATGAGCGAGTGTTAGGCAGCTCATTGACACGAAAAATAATTAAATCGAGTCAACAAATTAAAACAAAACACTTTTATAGTTTTGATTAAAAAAAACTAAAACAATGGCAATATTGTAATTTTTAACTAAGAGAAAGTTGTATTTTTTATTGGGGTAAAATCGTAATTTGCCAAAAGCTAAAGTGATGGTAGTACTGTAAATTTGAACCAGGGGTAAAATTGTAAATTTTCACAGGGGCAAATTCGCAATTTTGAACTTGGGGTAACAGCGTAATATAAATTTGAACTAAGGACACAATCGTAATTTTAAGCTAGAGGCAAAATCACAATTTTATTTTGAACTAAGGGCAAAATTGTAATTTTGAGTTGGGGGCAAAAGCATAATTTTATTTTGAACTGCGGAAAAAAACGTAATTTTAAACTGAGTGCGAAATCATAATTTTTTAAACGGGGAAAAATCACATTTTTTAACAGTGGACAAAATCGTAATTTTTAGCTGGGGGCAAAAACAAAATTTTATTTTGAACTGGGGCTAAAAGGTAATTCTGAGCTGAGGGCAAAACCACAATTTTATTTTGAATCGAGGGAAAAAGCGTAATTTTGAGCTGGGGACAAAAGCGTAATTTTATTTTGAGCTGGGGTATAACCGTAATTTTAAAAAGGGGCAAAAACGTAATTTTAAAATGGATATAAAATAATAAACTAGTTGGTCGAATAGGGGAGTGCCATGCAAAATCATCATTTTGAATTAAGGGCAAAATCGTAATTTTGAGATGGGGACAAAAGCGTAATTTTATTTTGAGCTGGGGGCAAAACGATAATTTTAAACAGGAGCAAAAACGTAATTTAAAATGGATATAATATAGTAAATTGGTTGGTCCAATGGGGAGCTGTCTGACACTCCCCCATTTGGTAAATGTATGTATAGGAAATAGATATTATATATACTATAACGTGCATGAATGAAACTAAAAACAAAAAGATAAAAAACTTTTAAAAAACAGAAAAAATCAAAGTTACGATTCCCGTAAAGTTGTTGATAATTGTTATATATATATATATAGGGTTAGATTCACATACAATAGCTCTTATCGTACAATATGTACGCGCTCATCTCAGCCATCCGATCTGGTGCGAATTCAATTTTGAACATGCGATTTATGCTAAAAACCAACATGCGAAATTACTTTATATACCAACATGCGATTTCTAACATGCTTTTTTATAACATGCGATTTCACTATATCGTACGTATTGTACATTAAGGGATATTTTATTTTACATTTTCACTATATATATATATATATATATATATATATATATATATATATATATATATATATAGGGTAGGGATATTGTACATTAATTCAGAAGTGTGAGAAGTGTATTATAACACTATATATAACACCATATAAACACACCGTATAACACTATGTAACACCATATAACAATATATAACACTATACATCTATCATAGACATGTTATCAGACAAAATATAGTGTTATATTTGTTATATAGTGTTACATAGTGTTATATGGTGTTATATGGTGTTATATAGTGTTATACGGTGTTTATATGGTGTTATATAGTGTTATATATAGTGTTATAATACACTTCTCACACTTCTGGATTAATGTACATGATCCTCTACCTATATATATATATATATATATATATATATATATATATATATATATATATATATAATATGTCCCATACATGGAGTTTTAAAAAAAAATATATATATTTACTCATATTAATAAATCTTGATTGAAAGGTATATTTTTTTTAAATAAAGAATGAATTATATAAAAGGCATTTGTTTTTTGAAAATAGTAATAGAACTAGAATTAAATTAGAAAAAAAAAACGTTTTATTCTTCGTAAATTCTAACTTTTACCCTCTCTGACTATTGATAACTTTCCTTTGATTAGATTATTTATACCATGATCAAGTTTAACCATTAAACTAATGTTTAATATGAGGATATGCAGATTTGGTCCACCATTCTTATGTGGTGATCAGGATGAGACAGCGGAGCACTTGATATCGGCTTGTGGGATTACAATGGGGGTTTGGCAGGGGATTGCGAGTTGGTGCGGTCTCCCTCCGTGATTTTGTTTGCTATGAAAGATGCAGTGGAGATTTACAAGTATTATAATCGCTCCAAGGTCAAGAAAAAGGTGATGCAAGGTATTGCTATCATAACGTGTTGGAGGCCACGAAAAGTTAATTCTGAGCTTAGGGCAAAACCACAATTTTATTTTGAATCGAGGGAAAAAGCGTAATTTTGAGCTGGGGACAAAAGCGTAATTTTATTTTGAGCTGGGGGTATAACCGTAATTTTAAAAATGGGCAAAAACGTAATTTTAAAATGGATATAAAATAATAAACTAGTTGGTCCAATAGGGGAGTGCCATGCAAAATCATCATTTTGAATTAAGGGCAAAATCGTAATTTTGAGATGGGGACAAAAGCGTAATTTTATTTTGAGCTGGGGGCAAAACGATAATTTTAAACAGGAGCAAAAACGTAATTTAAAATGGATATAATATAGTAAATTGGTTGGTCCAATGGGGAGCTGTCTGACACTCCCCCATTTGGTAAATGTATGTATAGGAAATAGATATTATATATACTATAAGGTGCATGAATGAAACTAAAAACAAAAAGATAAAAAACTTTTAAAAAACAGAAAAAATCAAAGTTACGATTCCCGTAAAGTTGTTTATAATTGTTATATATATATATAGGGTTAGATTCACGTACAATAGCTCTTATCGTACAATATGTACGCGCTCATCTCAGCCGTCCGATCTGGTGCGAATTCAATTTTGAACATGCGATTTATGCTAAAAACCAACATGCGAAATTACTTTATATACCAACATGCGATTTCTAATATGCTTTTTTATAACATGTGATTTCACTATATCGTACGTATTGTACATTAAGGGATATTTTATTTTACATTTTCACTATATATATATATAGGGTAGGGATAGTGTACATTAATTCAGAAGTGTGAGAAGTGTATTATAACACTATATAACACCATATAAACACACCGTATAACACTATTTAACACCATATAACACTATGTAACACTATATAACAATATATAACACTATACATCTATCATAGACATGTTATCAGACAAAATATAGTGTTATATTTGTTATATAGTGTTATATAGTGTTACATAGTGTTATATGGTGTTACATAGTGTTATACGGTGTTTATATTGTGTTATATAGTGTTATAATACACATCTCACACTTCTGGATTAATGTACATGATCCTCTACCTATATATATATATATATATATATATATATATATATATATATATAATATGTCCCATACATGGAGTTTTAAAAAAAATCTATATTTACTCATATTAATAAATCTTGATTGAAAGGTATATTTTTTTAAATAAAGAATGAATTATATAAAAGGCATTTGTTTTTTGAAAATAGTAATAGAACTAGAATTAAATTAGAAAAAAAAACGTTTTATTCTTCGTAAATTCTAACTTTTACCCTCTCTGACTATTGATAACTTTCCTTTGATTAGAAAAAAAAACGTTTTATTCTTCGTAAATTCTAACTTTTACCCTCTCTGACTATTGATAACTTTCCTTTGATTAGATTATTTGTACCATGATCAATTTTAACCATTAAACTAATGTTTAATATGAGGATATGCAGATTTGGTCCACCATTCTTATGTGGTGATCAGGATGAGACAGCGGAGCACTTGATATCGGCTTGTGGGATTACAATGGGGGTTTGGCAGGGGATTGCGAGTTGGTGCGGTCTCCCTCCGTGATTTTGTTTGCTGTGAAAGATGCAGTGGAGATTTACAAGTATTATAATCGCTCCAAGGTCAAGAAAAAGGTGATGCAAGGTATTGCTATCAAAACGTGTTGGAGGCCATGGAAAGTAAGGAATGATATGGTGTTTTCAAACAAGAGGCGGAACGTGGTCGAGATAGTGGCGGATATCCAAATGTTGGGTTTTCTTTGGTTTAGAAGTAGATTTAAAATGGTTTCGGTTGATTGGTATAGTTGGTGTAACTTTGACTTGATGTAATTTTTTGGCCTTGTTTGGGCGTTTCTTTCTCCGTCTTGGAGATAGTTCGTTCGGACGGTGTTTATTGAAGTTTGCTTTTCAAAAAAAAAATGTATAGACAGGGAATGATCAAATATAAAGAGGATGTTTTAGTAAGAAGTATTCAAGGATTTTTGAACCGTTTGATCACGTTTAAGATTAAATGTGGCAAAATCTTAACACCTTTTTTACGTCAAACAAGGGTGGAAGGGGAAAAAAGTAATAACAATCATTGTTGACATATTTTGTGGGTTATATCTCAACTTTTTTAAAATTCAATAACTTTTTTATTGCTATACTATTTTTAAAACAATTATATCAGAGAATAGAGATTTTTGTTATTTTTAATTTAAGTATAGTATTTCTATAGTTTTTTTATTAAGATGACATGTGATTATGTGCCATGATACATAATTATATGTGATTATATAACCCTATAGTCTATGATTATGTAACCTACTATGTGCTAATACATTAACCTGGTAGTACGCTATTATATTACCTAGCTTTACGTGTCTATACATCGTTGTACGTAATTATACATACCAACATCTATGCCTCTCCCATGAATTACACGTGTTACATGTTGGTGGCTTCCTACGCTACTTAAAAAATAGTATCATAAATGCCCCGTATAGTATATGGAGCATTAAAACAAGAGTTGTCACACAATTGAAACAATGCGTTGACATATTGTTGAAAACAAAATGCGTTGGCGCACCATTATATATGTTAAACACATTGTTATAATTTCCCTTTTACACTTTTTCGACAAAACATTTTTTTCTAATAGGAGTTTTATGTGTGTGCATGTAGATAGGGGGGGGGGGGGGTCATAAGGAAACCTCGAGGAAACCACTATTAACCAAGTTTTTTTAACTTCTTTTTTATATGTTATTTATATTGGATAAAAAAAACTATATGTAGTTTGTGAGATACATATACTTACGTACCTTCGCAAGCTATATATATGTAGTTTCGCGAGCTACATATATATATTGTTTTTTTCTAACAATAACCTTTTAACTAAAAGTAATGAGGTTTATTAAAAATTTGGTTGATGATGGTTATCTCATGGTTTTTATTTTTTAGTAGTTTTCTCTTGAACCTAACCCCCACACATATATACATATATATATATATATCTGTGTGTGTGTGTGTAAGGAATGATCATTTGAGAAGAAACTTAATGTGAGAAAAAAGAAGAAATAACATAATGGTAAAACAGTGAATAGTTTATAACTTATCTGGTTAATTTTTTTCTCTCTGGTTAATTATACAGAAATAAGTAGAAACAGAAATCACCAACAAACCGATCTTTATTAATTATCTATCAAACGATTATAATCAATCAAGACCTCTAACCACAAAAATTCATCCAAGCTTTAGCTCTCACCAAATCTCTCTCAAGTCTCTAGTGAATATGGTGATTAACCTAAACCCTAATGCAAAGACTTGTTTATATAACACAAGTTTGCAACATGGGCTAGGGTTTCCCAATTCCCCCCCCCCCCCCCCCAATACTCCCAATATGGGTTTGGTTTGGCCCAATCACTATTAATTAACTAATACAAAGCTAAACCCGCTAACCTTTTATCGTTCCACTAATTACAAGATATCCAAAGACCAAATCTGAAAGCTGTTGTTACAGAATATGCACCAACAATAAGTCAATTAAGAGCTAAACAAACAACGACTGAGTCTGATTCGTATTACTCATTCAGAAGCAAATGTTTGAACCATCCAGACATCTGCTCGCAAAACAAACAGTTCTGAACCATTAAGAGCTGAACCAGTAAGAAATCTGAACTATTATGAGCCCCATTAAGAGCTAAGCAAACAACGACTGAGTCTGATTTGTATTACTGAGTTGGTGAAAACTGCTCGGAGGACCCTAGATTGTTGATTCCAAGCCGGTTCAATGGCTGAGTCGGCCGAGTTTTTCAACATTGTATGCAATATATATCACATATATACAGTATATGATATATTGTATATATGTAGCATAGAGTTTTCTAGTTTTCTTATGATGTATATTTTCTTATGATTCCTTCCCTATATATATATATAGGTGTGTGTGTGATTAGGTTCAAGTGTGAACAGCTTCTTGAGAGTGAACTAATCTTGACACTTGATCAGTTTTTAAATTAAAAGGGTTAGATTAACAATAGCCAATTATGTTTAATTAAAATCACTTAATTGTCTTATCTCTTAACTCTCTCTCTCTATCTCTCCCCCTCTCTCTCATTTTTAATTATTTCTATATTATTTTAGTTATAAAAAATTGAAGGCCGTTAAATTTTGGAAGACCATTATGGATTACGAAATTATCATTCTACATCTTTAGCTCATACGTTAAAGTTAATTAATGAATATTACATGTATTCTTATCACCTAAGAAGATGATAAAGACAAAACTATTATTTTTTTTCAAATGTTTTTTTGTGGAAATATTATGTTTACAAATTATTTACTTTCCAAATATTCGTAGCACTCATTTCTTTATCCATAGATTTTGTTTTTAGTTTAATTTGAATATTGTTTTTCTTTTATTATGCTTATATATAGACATCATAATATATTGTTAACTTTTTATAATTTTCAATAAATATTGAAAAACTTCTATGAGATTGAAATTGTAACTATTTTTGGACATTAACTTTTTTTTTTAATATGTTATGAAGTTATTTATTTTTGCATACATGTGACTTGTTTCGTTTTCATTAATTTCATAAATGAATCTACTCGTGTGCATTCATAATATACTATATGTTGTTAATATACACATATGTAACCGTTTCTGAATATAATACAAAGATGTATAAAGTCTGTACACATGTGTATAAACTAACAGATGTGTATTTTGTATAGACTGATAGTTAGCGAGACTGTACATATGCTTATAAACTAACAGCTGTGTATCTTGTATAAACTGGTAGTTAGCGAGACTGTACACATGTGTATAAACTAACATCTGTGTATCTTATATAAACTGATACTAGCGAGACTTTCCACATGTGTATACACTAACAACTGTGTATCTTGTATATACGAAAACAAGCGAGATTTTAGGGATTTTGATTATATTGTTTAATAAATTTAATTTACAAAAGACACAAACAGGGCCGGCCCGTACGGCTTACTAATATAGGCACGGGCCTAGGGTCATCAAAAATCAAAGGCCTCCAATTTTTAGTAAAGTTTTATATATTGTATATGTATGAGGCTCAAATAAAAAGCAAAACTAAACCATGTTTTTTTAATAAAGTTACACAGATAAAATTGTTTAGGAAACAAGGCCAATATTTAAGACCCAGTTTCGAAATTAAACCACATACATAATTGTAGTCTGTAGCAACCATTTATCACTCGACCTCATCCGAATTCCGTGAATCATTCCTACCTCATATCGCAACGTGCTCTTTAGATTTTCTAGGTTATCGGCTATCACTAACCGTAATCACTCATGGCGCCGGGTCTGTCGGGATTGGAGGAGAATTTATGGGCAAAATTATGGCTAATTACTAAACGTAGGTTAACTTTAGCAGCTAATTTTTCTATTAATCTCTATATGTTTTGCAAAATGGCCTCTACTTCATAGTCCGCTTAGGGTCTACAAAAATGTTGGAACGGCTCTGGACGCAAATACCCTTCTTTCAATTATTTTAAAAGGAAGTTACCGCATTATAATTACAATCTTGCCATTGTTTAAAAATCTCTAGATGATGTAATTCAATGGCCCAGATTAGCTCACACAGTTCACTCTCAAACTAGTGTTCAATCTAGAACGCTTCCCTATATATATATATATATATAGGATTAGGTTCAAGAGTGAACACTAGTGTATCTTGCGAACTGAGTGAACTAATCCTGGCCATACACGTGTGTAAATCAATGGCCAGGATTTGATGATGAAACACACTAGTGTATTTTACGATTTGATGATGAAATCCTAACCATACATGTGTGTAAATCAATGGCCATGATTTGTTCACCCAGTTCGCAAATACACCGGTGTTCACTCTAGAACCCCACCCTATATATATATATAGGGATAGGATCATGAGAAAACTAGATATAAATGAGAAAACCAAAAAACTATTAAACATAGGGGTATTTTTGTCAACAATCAAAATTACACGCTTTACGTTTGGCCCAATTCATAACCACACACACAGTTTTGATTTTGTTTTGCTGGAGGTTTGGTGTTCAACAATTCTCGAATATTATATCAATCAATTCCATAATTGTATCAATTACTCATACATATAACAATTCTCATACCGAATTCAAGCTGTTTCTCATCCAAATTCGTGTTTAATAATCGTAGGTAATCGGATTTCATGTTTATTTTATCACATATTGTTCATAATCGGAATTCAGACATGTTTGATTGTTGTTTAATCGATATTGTTGTTAAATCGTTCAGATATGGCTTCATCTAGCAGTTCTACAAACACTGGTGCCATTATTGATGACGCATTATTCGGTTCTAGGTCAGGTGATAACGATGATGACGGACACGAACGTATCGATGATTCACCTGATGTTAACAATTCAAGTTATGGCAGTCATAATGTCCGTCCATTACGTTTGTCTGACGTCGATCAATTAGGTAAATTATTTATTTATTAAAAAAATGTGTATTACACATGTGTATACATGTTTGTATTACGATGTGAACTGTATATATCATTAACTGTTAACATGTTTGTATATTCAATATTAATATGTTGTTTTTTTATTGTACGTATGTATGTATGTATGTATGTTTACATGTGTGTGTGTGTTGTATGTAAGTATATGTCCATATTTTAAATATATTAATATAATGCATATGTGCAATGTTTTTTTCTTTATTTGACTGTATTTTTTTGTGTTCATATTGAAGGAGATATAACCAGCCATGTATACATAACAACTGATGGAACAAAGTTATGGAAACCTTTGGTGTCTCCTGAATATACACCTACTATCGGAATGGCTTTTGACACATGGAGCGACGTTGAGAAAATGTACAAGTATTATGCTGAGAGGTCTGGTTTTTCTGTACGTTTGGGTGCCATGAAGAAAAAAGGAACTGTTGTTACACATAGGTATATGCAATGTACCAGATCCAGTAAACCTAAGCAAACACAACTTGAATCGATGGACCCTAGTGCTTTTAAAGTGTCTCGAAGTAGCAGCTACAAAGTTACTGACTGTAGGGCGTGGATAAAGCTTAAAGCTATCCCAGGCACTACACAATTTTTCATTTATGGTTTTATTGAATCTCATAATCATGGACTGGTTGACAAAGACAATCTAGACTTTACCAGAAAAAGGAGGAAACTTAGTTATGATGACCAGAGGTTCATTCACAAACTAAGCTTGAACAAAATTGGCCCTAATGTCGCGCATAAGATTCGAGCTTTGTTAAAGGGTGGGCACCATAACGTACAAGGAACTGTAGTAGAATTCAAAAATTTCACTAGAGATATACGGTCTTTTATCGGCAAGAAGGATGCACAAATGGTGGTTGATACGTTAAAAGCCCGTATGATAAACCGGCCAAATTTCTTTTTTGAATGTGTGGTGGTCGATGGCGAGTTGAGATCATTGTTCTGGGCTGATGACGTATCCAAATGCAATTACGAAGCCTTTGGAGATGTGTTAGGTTTTGATGCAACATATCATACGAATCAGTAAGTTTTATATCTTTATTATGTTGCATAAATGATACGAACACTGTGGTTACAATCAGTTACATTGTTTTGTTGTATTACATCTATGTAATAATGATTTCATTTTACTAATTAATGTATTACTAATGTTATGTTTGTCATATTACACTAAATTCATTGTTTTATGTTGTTTTGAAGGTATAACATGATTTTTGTTTCGTTTACTGGTGTCGATCACCATAAAAAGTGCGTCACCTTTGGTGCTGGGCTATTATATGATGAAACAATTGGTTCTTACACGTGGTTGCTTACCACATTCCTTAAAGCTCATAACAATAAGCAACCAACGTTGGTGTTGACCGATCAGGATGCTGCGATGAAACAAGCAGTTTCTGGTGTATTCAATAAGTCTATTCACCGACTATGTATGTGGCATATTGTTAGGAAAATTCCTGCAAAGGTATGATATTATTTTTACACACATTCATCTACATATGTGTAATATTTGTATAATTTCATGTCATTCATTTATGTTTGTGATTTTTTATATTCAGATTGCAGGTGATGTATTGGAAAATATAGACTTGAGAGCTGCTATACACAAGCTTGTGTGGAATTTGTTTATAACACCTTAAGAATTTGAAGAACGATGGAATTTGCTTATGGAAGGTTTACACTTGAAAGAAAACAATTGACTGAACGAGATGTATGAGATTAGGGATCAGTGGGTTCCGTGCTATTTTAGGGACGTTCACATGTGTTGTCTAATGAAAACCACCTCAAGGTGTGAGAGTTCGAATTCCCTGTTTAAAACAAATTCTAGTGGAACAAACACGCTCGTGCAATTCTTGATGTGTTTCGACACAGCAATTGATGGGCAACGGTACATTCAACGCAGAATGGAGTTCAAAAGTAATACAATAGCACCATCAATGCCGAAGAACGTGCCTATCGAAAGACATGCCTCAGAATTATATACACATACGCTGTTTTTGGAGGTGCAAAAAGAGATATATAGAGGCATGACATTCTGCTATATTGCTTCGAAAACACCAGAACTTGATGGGGTAAAAATTTATACCATTGTTCATACTAACAGGCAGTACAAAGATATTAATGAATTTGAGGTAATTTGGCTTATTATATGGTTATATTACATATGTTCATTATAATTATCAAAGTTATGTTTTTTAACATTTGTAACCTATACACATGTGATGCAGGTCAATTTTGATACACGTGATAGATCGGTTTCATGCTCGTGTATGTGTTATACGCGCCTTGGCTATTTGTGTAGGCATGCATTTTGTGTGTATAGATACAACCAGGTTGATGAAATTCCTGTTCAGTATCAACCTGGTAGATGGAAACGAGACATATTGCCAAGGAGGGTTTTTAGCATAGCGAACAGGTATTCTGCTGATACAGACGAAGAATCTGTAATCCGAAATGTGATTTTTGAGTTGGTTATTGAGTGCACTGATCGTTTAAGGCGAAATATTGGTAAACTTACTGAGTTGTCTGGGGAGATTAAAGAAATTAGGAATCGTGTGTTTCGTGAATTCCCGACCGAACTGGCGTGTAACAAGACATCAGCTGTGATCAGTGACCTTCTCAAACAGCCTGAAGATATGGAAGTCTCGATAAATCCGCCACAAGGCATCCGAAACAAAGGGTGCGGTACCAACCATCGACTCATTGGTCCCGGGGAAAAGGCTGTTGCTAATAGTGCTAAAACTACTAGGCTGTGTGGAAAATGCAAGAAATATGTTAATGATCATGACTCGCGTAATTGTGAAAAAGTTAGGGCTGCCAAAGAAGCCGCGGCTGCTGCTGCAAAATCTGCTAAAGCTGGTAATGTTGCTGTTCCAGAAGATTCGTGTCATGTTGGTGCCGTTGATTCGTCTAACGGTGATACATCTATTGGACCGTCGTCTCGCATTTGTACTCGGGCCACTAGAAGATCCACTAGAAGATCCACCATACGTTCGTCCGACCCACTTGACCCGATTGATGAGTGATTTGGTTCATACAATATTGAGAATTGTTTTACATAATAAGCAATGTGACTCTTATATTACACATGTGCATCGAAAAATTTCGTGGGATTATGGATTTTTTTTTCTAGTATTACACATGCATCCTGTTTGTGATGACATGCTTTTATGGATTGTGTTACATGTTTAAAATTGAGTTTATGTTACATAAGCATACATGGTGTTACGTATTTTGACGTTATATTCAATATGATATTATAATACATGTATGCATTACTTGTTTTATGGTAACATCAATTTTGATCTTATATTACACGTCTGATGGATTTGTTCACATTCATTTTATATGGATATTTCATATGATCTTGCTATTATATTACAAATAAAATTACTCAGAATAATCCAAGTCATTATACATTCATTATACATTCGGGTTTTTTTTAGTTATGTAGTTGTATTTCACGTGTGCTGTATAACGTTACCGTAAAATTATGATATGTTACATTAAAGTATCAAACGTTACTGTAAAATTATGTTATGTTGCATTAAAGTTGTGATACGTTTTTCTTTTGTATGATACTGTTTGCTAAAACATTACACACGTGAAATGCGTACAACTGTCAACACCGATAAACATTCGTATCCAATATAGATGTTAGAATTCAAACGTGCATAAAGCATAATATGTATTGCACAATCATGTTATACTAATAATATTGTATCAATCATAACATCTAAAGATTGTATCAATACGAGATAATAGTCAAAAGCAATATCGAAATGATAGTGTTTCACATGTGTGTTCGATTTTCCATCTATCCTTTATCTGTTGCACCATCCAATTCATTCTGTTTGGCCGTGTTCGCTTCATTCTTTGCATCCGCTATAACATTTTCTTTGAACACGTTTGCATCAGAAAGCAGGATTCTTGCACAATATTTCATCCTGAGGTTGTTTATCTGACTTTGTTGCATTGATTCCCTGTTGTTGAACCCGCATTCAAACGGTTTGTTCTTTCCATAGTACAACTCCATATGCCGCATGGCGAAAATCCCGCAGTCAGTGAAGTTGTCTCTTGTTGCCCAGCCAATCTCTTTCTTTGATAGTGTTACGCTTGATAATGCTTGTGCACTCGGGTGTTGGACACTACGCGATATGTTTCTGCCAATAATAAACTATATGTTTGGTGATATCAACATCCACATTGAAATGGTGCATATGTGTATCGCTATTTAATGTCATTGTCATTATATTTAATAACTTACAATCTTGTTTGGTGTGCCCTTTGATGTGAAGTTGTTACCGTCTTTCATCGATACCCAAGCAAATTTTGGATGCATATTGTCTATCACTTCAATTGAAGGCTCCCTCAAGTCAAAGCATACTAGGTAATAGTGGTGACTTTCCAGTACAGGAATCACAACTACATCATATGATTTCAGATCAAGTCTGTCAGCGTTACGTTCAAGCACTATTAACAGGTTCTTTTTGAATGCTGCTGTCCTTGCCTCCACAGTATGCTTTCTGTTTAGCATCCATCCATTCTGTTTTGTTATTAAAAAAAAAGAGAAAAAAATAAACGTTTGAGTATATTTAATAGTAATGGTAAAAATTTGTTTATTGTATAATACTTACAATTGTCGACGTGTAACAAAAAAAAACGTTTAGGTCCGTCCTTATTTTTCAAACCTTCTTGATGATTCAAAACACCCGCCCAACAATCTATAGCAGATGTGTACAACTGTTTGCCTGGAATAAGGTGTGATAACAGAAACGCTTTTGTTTCTAGTCCGTATGCAGTTGCAAAAATATCTTTCCTGTATACATATGTTCACATCAGTTACACATGTGAATCATAATAATAGTTTGCAAACTTCATAATGCATAAATGTAATAAAACTTACAAGAACAGTCTTTCGACTTCTTTCTTTTATGCTTCTATTTTTACTGCCTTCAGTTCTTTTTCCATTTGTTTTTGTTCTGCCTTTGCATCTTCTTCTGACATTGCTCTCGTTTTCTTTTTCGTTGCATTCTTTTCTTGAGTTGTTTGTCGTTTTTCTCCATCATTTTTGTCATGGGCGATTGCCAACATATACGACCATATCAGTTGTTCGTCGTCGTTCAATTTTTCATTGATGTCTACCGGCTGATTAATAGACGCGCTTTGTTTATGCTCAGCAAATTTTAAGTTTATTTCACCCGATATGCTCCCAGACTCTTGTGAACTAATGCCGAGATCAAAATTTGGCATTGAGCTGTCACGTTCTTTCTTCTTTTGCACATGTTCAACTTTGTTCATTTTTGCAATGATTTCTCCAATATTTTCTTCAAAAAACTGTGTCAATCCAGTTTGCGTTACATGTTCATTGATATCAATCACTTCTTTGTATATTGTTTTGTATTTTTGTATGCATTTTTGTATCTCAGGTACGTCCGGGAAATCCAAACATGCATCACACAACGCCTTTTCTAATATTTTTTTGTCCCTTGTGATGCGATCGAACAGAGCGTCCAGTTTTGTAACATGTCCCTGTTGATATTACATTATAAGTATGTAGCACACGAGTGGAGTATATACATATATATATATATATATATATATATATATAATACAGGTTTGGATAAATGTATACAATAATGTACCGTCAAATCAGATGGATTACTCATATCATCATAAAGCATTATCTCGTTCAAATTGTTTTCTGTGACATGTTCAGACGTGTCGTTTTTTGGATAAACGTATTGATCTCTTAACTCGCCCATGCCAAAACATCCATTTTTCAATTCCATTCTCTCCCTCTTTCGCAACTTTTCGATTGTCCAGAATTCAAGCGGGCTCATATGTCGATCAACATTTATTGGAGGGACATTCGTTCGATCAACGTACAACAGCTGTTCACATGTGTGACATAAAATAGTTAGAACATATTTATCAGTTTATACATATGTGAACCACACGTGTGAATTATAAATGCACATACATTACAAGTGAATTACAAGCACATTTTTTTATATTAAATGTTAACTATAAACACAATACATATCACATGTGTAATACATGTCATATTACACGTGAAATCTGATTAACATGTAATACATACCGTTAGGATTGTTAATGCGCCCGTGAAGAAACAATTGTTGTCACACCTTCTCCATGTTTTTTTGCATTTCTTGATTGAATTGACGATGTACGCGCACCAATCAACATGTTGTGGGTTTATTTCATCCGTCATATGGTGTAGGAAATTAAGATCACACTTTCCTTGGTCTTGAATTTCAACAAATGTGCTCATGAATAATGTCAAAAAATTCAGTTTGAACATTATTCCATCATCATCGTCGTTCTCCTCTATGTTTTTTGATATGGCTGAAGGTGTAACGTAGCTTCCCTTGTACGTGTTTCTCCATTCCTTTGTAATCCCAACAAAATTTTTCTTGTATTCGAATGTTTCCAGATATATACCATGGTTTCTTATCCCCAGAAGGTTGTGGATTGCATCCCCATCAATCTTAATATTAACACATCCTGCATTGATCTCCATATTGTCTGTGTCAAGATTGTCAACTACGTAATGGCCCAACCTCCCAGGTATGCCGTCGGTTTGGATTGATAGAAGTTTACCAAAACCTAGGCTTCTAACAGCTTCTTTCTGTTTCTCCGTCATACCTTTTATCGCTATACACAGTTGTCTCGGAGATACACGTGTTCGTATCGAACACCAATTACTACCGTTTGTAACCTTCATTTTTTTACGTTTGGGTGTGTTTTTTGCGTCTTTGTGTTCATCGTCAGCTGTTTTCGAGCGTATCGACTTCCTCGACCTCAGTTTTACGGTAACAGATCCTTCGTTTACTGGGTTGTCGTTGTTAGCATCAGGTGCATTTGAGCGTTTCCTTGTTTTTCTGGCTTTAATATGCACACCTGCAAAACATCAGACCTTATGACGTTACATTAATGGTGCACGTGTGCATTGGATGCACATTCAATCACATGTGTAATATAACACATACAACATATAATCACACGGTAACAAATATAACAGATATATATAGATATATATATAGGGAAACACAAAAAGTTAGGGATGAATCCATTGTAGTTTGTTATTCACTGTTAACAGTTTGTTGGCAGTTATTCGTGACCAACTGACTAACTATTAAATACAATTACAACTTTAGTATAGGTGTTTCACAAAATATCCATTTAAGTCCATGTTTTTTTTTCTTGTTTTAACCCTTTGACCGTATCAATGTGTTTAATATACATGAGTTCATTTACGCATATATACATTTCAGTACAGTTATAGGTTATATTATTGGTGTTCACTTGCATTGCACATATCACATTACATTTATGATGCACATGTGCATTACATCCATATTCAATAGCATACGTGTAATACAATACGTATAACACATAATCACATGTTAACGCTTAACAACCATAATTGTGGTGCATGTGTTCACTAAAAATTGCATTTAACTCACACGTAAATACATTACAATACAGTTACATAACAGTTTGGTACATATATCATTATAATATATCATACTCGTGGTGCACGTGTGCAATACATATACACTTAATGACGTGTATTTGCGTATTAATTACATACCTGTAACAGTATCGTCAACTGTTTTTGAGCGTATCAACTTCATCGACCTCGGTTTTACGGTAATAGATCCTTCGTTTACCGGGTTGTCATTGTCAGCATCCGGTGCATTTGAGCGTTTCCTTGTTTTTCTGGCTTTAATATGCACCCCTGCAAAACATCAGACGTTATGACATTACATTAATGGTGCACGTGTGCATTGGATGCACATTCAATCACATGTGTAATATAACACATACAACATATAATCACACGATAACATATAGAACAGATATATATATAGGGGAACATAAAAGTTAGGGATGAATCCACTGTAGATTGTTATTCACTGTTAACATTTTTTTTGGCAATAATTTGTGACCAACTAACTGACTAAATATTAACTACAATCACAACTTTAGTCCAGGCGTTTCACAAAATATACATTTAAGTCCATTTTTTTTATTGTTTTAACCATCTGACCGTATCAATGTGTTTAACATATATGAGTTTATTCGCGCATATATACGTTTCAGTACAGTTATATGTTATATTATTGGTGTTCACTTGCGTTGCACATATCACATTACATTTATGATGCACATGTGCATTACATTCATATCCAGTAGCATACGTGTAATACAATACGTAGAACACATAATCACATGTTAATGCTTAACAACCATAATTGTGGTGCATGTGTACACTAAAAAATGCATTTAACTCACACGTAAATAAAGTACAATACAGTTACATAACAGCTTGGTACATATATCATTATCATATATCATACCCGTGGTGCACGTGTGCAATACATATACAATGAATGACGTGTATTTGCGTACTAATTACATACCTGTAACAGTATCGGCCGTGTCAGATGCTTTCGGCCTTTTCCTTTTATTTGCTAATGGCTGGTTCGTGTTGTTGGCTGTTTATAAAAATAAAAAATAAAATACACGATGTATATGTGTGTATGAATGTGTGTGTGCATCAGAAATGTATGTAATGCTTCCAAGTGAACATATGTATTTCTTTTTATTGTTATGTATCATAACTTACCAAATTCTTCGTCGTTCACAACGTTACTTTTGGTGTCACGAGCTTTATCCTTGTTGTTTACAGCTTGGTTTTCTTTGTTATGGCCTTCGTCATTGATATTGTGGTGCATGTCCTTAACTTCGCTGTTTTGAACATCCTCTTTTTTCTTGTTGTTCGATTTAACCACGAATCTGACTTTCTTGCGAACTGTTATGTTGTTTGTCATATTAAAAAAATATATATATAATAATAAATAATAAAACATAAAGAGTAACCATAATTATTGAGTAAACGGATGAACAAATAAATAAATGAATATTAATGGCAGTAATGTTAAGAATAGAATATTAATGTTTTTTTTAGTAATACCTGGTTTTGCCTGGTTGGTTTCGATATTGCCGGTACTTTCATCCTTGTTGAGGTTCGCCATCATTTTTTTTATCGCCTTAGCTGCTAAATGGAACATATCATGAATATAACATATGTGTAATATAATACAATTATATGTGTGACCATAATACACGAGTGGTGGATACGATTAATAATTATAACTCATATAATCATCGTATATCAATAACACATTTATCATTTATATTACACATGGCCATCGTATCATACGAATATATGTGTATATATATTTCATTTGTATTGCACACGTGAACCATATACACAAGTATAACACATGTAATACGCATTACACATATCCGAAATATCATTTATCATTGTATTGCACATGTGAACCGTATAAATGAGTATCACACATGTGATACATATTACACACATCCGAAATTTAATTTAACATTATACTGCACATGTGAACCATATACACGAATTGCACGTGTGAACCATATACATGAGTATAATACACGTGTGACACATTACACGCATGCTAACTATCATTCAACATTATATTGCACATGTGAACTGTATACACGGGTATCACATATGTGATACACATTACACGCATCCTAAATACCACTCAATAGTGTAATACACATGTGAACCGTATACACGAGTATTACACATGTGATACACATTACACATATCCGAAATATCATTTAACATTGTATTGCACATGTGAACCGTATGAATGAGTATCACACATGTGATATGTATTACACACATCCGAAATTTAATTTAACATTATACTGCACATGTGAACCATATACACGAGTACCACACATGTGTGACACATTACACACATCATAAATATCATTTAACATTATATTGCACGTGTGAACAATATACACGAGTATAATACATGTGTGACACATTACACGCATGCTAACTATCATTCAACATTATATTGCACATGTGAACTGTATGCACGGGTATCACATATGTGATACACATTACACGCATCCTAAATATCATTCAACAGTGTACTACACATGTGAACCGTATACACGAGTATTACACATGTGATACACATTACATGCATCATAACTATCATTTAACATTATATTTGCACATGTGAACCATATACATGAGTGTCATACATGTGTGACACGTTATGCGCATCCTAACTATCAGTCAACCTTATATTGCACATGTGAACCGTATACACGAGTATCACATATGTGATACACGTTACACGCATCATAAATATCATCCAACAGTGTATTACACATGTGAACCGTATACACGAGTATCACACATGTGATACACATTTCACTCATCCTAACTATCATTCAACATTGTAGTCATGAATCTCACACATATATCAAATGTTTTGGGCGATTATATGTGTCTAAATCAATATCAGTATATTACAGATGACAAACGTCAATTATCATCCACAATTAACGACTTAAACATGAAATGTGTGACGATTTTATCAATTTTGTATATATTAACAGTGATCGGTGCGAACATAGTTATAATCGATGTGTCGTGTGAGTGATACATTAAAATGTGTGATGATTTTTAGGAAAATTAACGTGATACGAGTTCGTACCTGGTAGATCTTCGATATTTTTTCCGATTTGATGGATCGATTGTGCAACGATCTCCGTTTGTATGAAACCCTAGGATGTCACCGAGAGAGATGTAGAGTTCATTTTTTCTCAGGTCTGAACGAATGTTGGTGAGGATAGGCGGTCCAATTTTTTTACTTGTATATTTCCCAAACTACCCTCCCGTGTATAAATTAAAGTTAAATGTCCATGATTTATAAACTGAATTATATCAGCCGTTGATCTTGTTTGATCAATGGTTGCTTTTTAGTTTTCTTATTAAAACTAGTTTTCTCATGATCCATCCCCTATATATATATATATATAGGCTAAAGATAAATAGAAAACCACTTTTATTGAGAAAACTCGGGAAACTCTAAGCTCCCGACTTTTTTTTTGAAAAAATTACCACATGTAATATACATGTTTTTAAGAGTTTTGGGCAAAAAAAATCGAAAAAGCGCCAAAGGATTATTTAAAAAAAATAAACAAATTTCAGCAACTTTGTTGTGTAACACGTGTTAGGCAAAAAATGTTGAAACTTGTTTATTTTTTTTTTTAAAATCCCTTCGGCGCTTTTTTGTGTTTTTTGGCCCAAAACTCTTAAAAACATGTATATTACATGTGTTATTTTTTTCAAAAAAAAAATGTCGGGAGCTTTGAGTTTCCCGGGTTTTCTCAATAAAAGTGGTTTTCAATATATCCTTACCCTATATATATATATAGTGGAGAGTTCAAATGAGAAGAAATTCTTTATAAGAAGAAAAAAGAAGAAATTTCAACCAATAGAAATGCTTCATTAGACCTCATTTAATATTTGTACTTAATGTAACTATAAGGGTATATTGGTAAACTTACATACATCATTAATTGGTAGTTTCATCTTTAATAACTAACTATATTAAATTTGTAACTTATTTTTAAGATATATATTTTTCTCAAAAAATAAAAATAAAAATTCATTTATAGCGTAGGATAAATACGAGGCGTGTAGGATAAATTACGAGTTGTGTAAGATAAATTTCAATATGTGTAGGATAAATTTCGAAATGTGTAGGATAACTTTTGATGTGTGTAGGCAAATTTTTTTAGTGTGGATAAATTTCAATATGTGTAGGATAAATTTCGAAATGTGTAGGATACATTATATATGTGTGTGTGTGTTTTAAAGTTGATTTTGAAAAGAAATATTTATTTTAAATGAAAGCGTGTAATAAATCCCAAAAAGATAAATGAGGCTCATGCAGCCTTTTCATGAGTTGGCAAAGCAAGAGAATGGAGATAATACCATACTATGTTATTACACATGACTAAAGGACACAAACACACATAAAACACAAGCAAAGACAATAAAGAGGGGTGTTTATTGCATATATATCATCATCAGTGGATGCACCATAACATTTCATCATCTCCTTCCTTACAAATACATCGCCCGACCATCAAGAGAAAAAGATAGAGAGAGAGAGGCAGAGGAGGAAGAAAACCTTGCGCTTACAGGTAAATAGAACGTTCTCTTGCAGGTTGGATGGTTTGGGTGTGTTATAGATGTTTTCTGGAGTTGTGATGTAGTTGCGTATATTGAATATACATCTGTATATGAGCTGAAGAATATTCGAAAACAAGCTACTTACTTGTTTGGGATGCTTAGCTTAAGAAACAAAATTATATTTTTTCAAAACAAGTTTATATGGTTTTAAAGAATATTCTTTCTTAAGAAACAAATTTAATGTGTAAATTATCTTGTGATTAATAAAGATTTTTTTGTTGGCTGTTCAAAAAAAAAATGTAAATTATCTTGTTTCATTTTCCCTATGTTTGTAATAATTACTATCAGATCCACATGGAAAAGATTTGTTTTTTCTTCCTAAGGATTAAAATGTATCTAATCAAGAGATGAAAAATTCTAAAGACATAAAAATGGAAACGATATTTAGTTGCTTCTAGATTAGCTATTGTTTTTTAATTTTAATCTTTTTTTTTGCTTTGCTGTAGAGAGGAGACAAATACAAGAGGGCAGATTAGTGTTCGTACAGTAAAGATTAAGGTATGTTTAATTTCTTATGTGACAGGAGTAGTTTGTGAGTGTATATGTTATGTATATGTACGTTGAAGATCTTAATAATCCCCCTTCCTACACATCTAACCGCTCTGCATAAATAGAATAATTTTGTGGTAAAAGAAATTTCAGATTTTGGTCACATGTGAATTTTGTTTAGCTTCTATGATTAAAGGTCACTACTCTTGATTTCAGGAAAAGTGTGTACCTTTTAATTGCTTTTCTTATAGTATTTTTGTGACACATTAATATTTATTGGATGTTGAAATGATAGATGGCGTCTCAAGGATCTACTGAGCAGATTGGCATATCTTCAGAGGTAAAGCAAGGGCCGCTTTATAATTCATTTTTCATATATTAAATTATCCTCGTTATATATCCCCTTAACTGAAAAAAATAGAGAAGGGGAAGAGTGAACTTTGTCTATAGCCGATATAGTATTGCAAGTGTAGCATCATGGATTTTTTTATAGATCACACAAAATTATAATTATTTGTTGGTCCACTGATGTTACATACTTTCCGGTATCCTCGGGGATTCTTTAAAAATCACATTGCTGATTAATTGATAAATATTTTGTCATCGGATTATAAACAGATTTTCTAGTCTTGCTTACATGATTTGCTGAATCAAGTTGCTAAAATTGCAGTTTCTCTTATCATTTGCAGGATGATAGCAACATCAAGATCATTACAGTGGATAAAACTTATAGAGCCACATATGATCACTTGGTGTATTCCTCCTTGACTATGGAAGCAATTAGGGAAACACTTATTCAGTTTGCAGATAATGCAGCTGACGAGTTGTATGAAATGGCATCATCAGGCAGTCCCTTATGGGGACACGATGATCTAAATGAAGAGTTCCAAAATCAAGTGGTATACAGAGAAAGGTTCATGTCAAACATTAAACGTCGTAAAGAGTTACAGGGTCTGAAGAATATCCTGCACCGTGCAGTTGATGGCTCATTAGAAAACTCTCTACCAAACATGATGAATACAGAAACACTGTCATTGACATTGGAAGCGTCAAGGTCCTGCGACACTGTACATAAGAATCCAACTGAAGTGGTTGGTATGCTTATGGATGTAGTAAGTGTTCTTAGACTTGAAATAACCAGAATTAAACCATATGCATAGACTCATAAAACTAACAAATCTCATGTGCTTATTTTGATTTCCTGCGCTAAAATAGGAACAATGGCTAGAAATGTTTCCTAACATCATCTCCAATGCCAGTATTCTTGGAAAGGTTTTTGAGGATGGTTACCATGATGGGTCACTTAACGTGGTAAGAACAGTACATCTCCAAGAGAAAGTGGCTTTTACTATATGTTTGTTAAGCATGTAGCCCAAGATTCATATATAAAATAGAACTTGCAGAATTGAATTACTGTTCTTGAATATGAATTTTATTAACTGAAGTCACACACTTTGATAAATACATTACATGTGACGTATATACATACATTGTGACAGTTTTGTGTAAAGCGACACGGCCCAAAATGAAACTTTGTGACGCCTCATTGATTAAAAAAAGATAATTACACATCTAAACCTACTCAATCTAATATTTACAAATATAACCCAAATTTTAACATTCCATGCATTCTCTAAACTTGGTTCAATAATTATTAGGGCCAACAATCACCCTCCTAATCTTTTTACCCAAGTTTGGATCTTCATGTTTTGATTTTGTTCCATGCTAACTGCTCCACAGGTACTTCTCCTTTGGTTAATTAGTTGTCTCACACAACTCTGCGTCACACGGTTATTCTTGTTGATCTTTCACAAGTCCATTTCTCAATCCAAGTCACACAAATTGTTTTTGGTTACTTCTTCCTTGCTTTCATCATGTCACATCATCATTCTTCACTTCTATAGAATGATCAAAGCTATCACAAATTTAATTGTTCATGTATTTCTTGGATCTATCACAGATCGTCTTCACTTTATAGTATCACACGATTGACTTCACATGCACCTCTTTTGTCTATTTCACACAAACGACTATGACAGCTTATTGATTTTGTTCCTTTTTTGCATTGATTCACAAAAAATTTGCTTAGATACCACCTCTGATTTAGTTTGTCGACGCCACAAATGTTGTGGTGGGAAATCACACTCAATCTCACTATCTCTATACTGTAATATTAATGCAAAATGGAACGACACTCACAACAAATAAGAATTAATAAACACACTAATTGCAATATCATATGGATAATAGAATATCTTGGTACCGGAATGTTTGTTGACAATTACATATAAATACATAGGTGTATGTCGATGGTCACAAGGTAGTTGGCTTTGGCCCAAACTTCCTGCTTCAAATAACTGCTTAAATGGCAAGGATGGTGGTGAAGATAACACGGTTACCATCGATTAACACATGATCATTAAACCTAAATATGTTTCTAAAATACTATAATAACGATAACGATAACGATAACGATAACGATAACGATAACGATAACGATAACGATAACGATAACGATAAGAATAATAATACACATATACACATATACACAAATACACAAATACAGTTAAGTTTATAATTCTAATATACTCCCCTAAAGTTAATTAGGTGTGTACAAGCTTCTTCTTGAAGTTCTACGAAAACCAAGCATTCGCTTCATCTAGGCCCTTTACTGCTCTTGGGAAATCAAACCTTCATCACTAACTTCTTTGCACCATGCCAATTTGTTCCCATCAAAAGTGCATAATCGTAAGGCGTCATAGTTGGTTCTCTACTAGATCCGATTAAATCTTCACTCTTGCTTTCATCTCCTCTTTCATTGCTTTCATCTTCGTGTTCTGCATATCATAGTTATAGTTTAGAACATCCAAGTACTTAGCATATGCTACCCTAATTATGGAACCCTAATTCCAATCAAAACCAAGTTCTTTCGCAATCATAACCCATGTATTGTTTTCCATAACACACTTATGCCCACCTTCAAGTTTGACCACAAGATAGAGATTGAGTAATTCTAGGAATCATCCTTCATCAATCTTGGGAGGGATGTTGTGGTGTCTAGGAATCACTAAATGATCGTGCAAGAACCAATCTACCATGATGTTGAACTTTTCTCGTAATTCATATTTATACTTCTGAATGAAATCAACATCACTTAACATATCAAATAATGTAATGCACTTATTGAATGCATTAAACTCTAATGCACTAATGGTCAGATTGTTCTAATCTTGGTTTGATCCGGGTCTTCATTCAAACCTTGACAATAATTATTTAAGAAATCATTCTTGAATGAATTATGTGCAAACTCTTCTTCTTTTGTAAAGGCTTTAGACCTCTTCATTTAAAAATATTTAGTTCTTCAATACATTGAGAAATGGACAACATATTTTCTTGACTCGGGCTCTTAAACATTGGTGAGACATAACATGTTAGAAAACACTTTGGAATCCTTAAATTAAAATTATTAGTTTTAAGATTAATTACACCCACACCCCTTATGAATAAGGTTTCATGATTCCCTGTTCTTGTTTCTATCCCAAAAGAATTTTGAAATATTTTAAGCAAGGATAAGTTACCAGAATAATGATGTTTGAATGTCGTATTGACTTACCACATAGCCGTGTGTCGAATCAAGGCAGTGGCTTCGTCTTGTTCTTTCATGACACAAGTATTAACAGGATGTCCATACTCATGGCAGTAGTAACATTGTTTTAGATTCAGTCTCGTTTTCCTAGATGATTATTTGGGTTTTTCTTCACTACAATGTTGGCATGGAAACATCTTTTGAACAAATTGATTCTTTCCCCTCTTAATTTATTCTTTCGCCTCTAAATCTCTTTTTTGAATAACCACACTAATTCCAATATCAAATGGATAACCAAATACTTTGGTACCGAAATGTTTATTGGAAATTGCATATATACATAGGTGTATGTCGACAATTACATGGTAGTTGGTTTTGGCGCCGACTTCCTGTTTCAAATAATAGTTTCAAACGAAAAGGATGATGGTGAAGATAACACTGTTAACCATCGACTAGCACAAGATAATTAAACAAAATATATTTCTAAAATACTATAAAAATAATAATAATAATAATAATAATAATAATAATAGGGTCTACATATTTACACACCTTTATGCCTATTTTGACACCCTTCAGGACGCCTCGTATAGACCTATACGAGGCGTATAGGGTTACTTTTCCGACCATCTCTGCACCAAAGCACAATGTCAAATCAGTCACATCAGACGGGGAGTATAGGTCTGTACGAGGGATGGATACGAGGTACTCAGACGCCTCGTATAGCCCTATACGAGGCGTCTTGATTGGCTGCTTTACTGTACATTTGACAAGTGACTAAAAGGTATACGAGGGGTATAGAACTATACGAGGCGTCTAAGACTTATGAAAAAGTGCAACATACAGTTATGCTTTGTCCACACCCGAGCATCCTCAACATTTAAATGTGCTTCATCTTTCTGCTTCTTCTTATTCATCGTTCTGCTTCTTCTTCTTCTTTCATTACAGGTACTTAAATGTCATCATACTGGGACGGTAACTATGTCTTCGGGCAGTATTATAGCGAGAACTGGGTGCCCGAAAGCGATCCGGTAACGGTACAGGTACTTAAATGTTTTAATTAGTTTTTGTTTTAGTTTATTATTTACTAATGATGATACGGTTCTTTATTTTGGAGGAGTCTTGCGTTCCCGATTCTAATGAGCAAGAGGAGGTTGTGTCTAGTATACAAGGAGAACAAAACAAACCGTTTCTAGATTTGAACAATCATCCCCCTGTTGATGAAATAGCCCCTGTAGATGACTCATATCATGCTTGTCAACCAAGTTATCTGACGCAACAAGGGTATCCGGATTATAGATACGGGTGTGAAAACGGAGGAGACGGTGGATACGGAGGAGACGGTTGACTCCAAAGAAATCTACCAAGAAACCACCGGTTGTCCAACAAAATACTCGTGGCCGACCAACAACAAAGCAGGTACAACAAAGGTTGGACGAGGCCTCTCGTATAGATGAAGAATTGAGGAGAAGCTCATTCGGTGATGCAAACACGTGCTTTGAAGGTTCCTGACAAAGTAAGTACGACAAACCTCGTCACAGCTCGTACGTTCCGTCACAGGCCTCTCAACAGTCGGTTATAAGGTCCCAAAAACCCAAAGCGAGCCTAAGCCGTTCAAAGAGTTCTAAGAAGAAAGAGACACGAGATGCTCACGGTTTTCCGTTAATCATTGGGGACGAGTACGTGGGAATCATCGAACAGTTTCAGGATGACATTCCGCTAGTGTTCCATCCGTACGTCTCGTGCATACGAGATGTGATACCGGACGGTCATTGTGGGTTTCGGTCTGTGGCTGTGGGCTTAGGTATGGAACAGAGTTCATGGGGGCTCATTCGAAGGCACCTTGTTCAAGAAATGGATAAGAACAAATCGATCTGGTTCCCAATATTTGAAGCATGGGATAAAGGTTATTTTTACACGCATCGTCAGGGCCTAATTTGGGATTCAGTGTCCGGTTGTGGGGGGGATCACTGGATGGACTTCCCCTATGCAGGACTTCTTATTGCACAAACGTACGGTATCGGGGTGCACCTGTTAACGACAACCATGGGTGCGAGTTCCACTTTCTTCCCGATACTAAGTCCTCCGGCTAATCAACAATCATTGTTCATAACGCTTACACATGTAAACGAGAACCACTTCATACATGTTAAGCTGGAAGGGGATTATCCAATGCCACCAGCACACGGGCTATGGTTGACCAACCGAACACCCCATACGAAACAATGGGAAGATATGTACTTGCCACGTCTAGAATGGTATACATCGATAATGAATCCTCCGCCAAGATCAAACCCCAGTCTTAATTACATCGATAGTGATACGGAAGAATGATTTTTGTAATTTGAATGTATTTTTTTTATTAATTTCTATAATTTTCTACAATTTCTATAATTTTTTTTATAATTTGTATCATTTTTCAATAATTAAAACAGTTTAATATCATTTTTTAAAAAAATTAAAAAAATACGACGCGTATAGAGCTATACGCGTCGTATAGCTATGCCCAAAAGACCATTTTGCCCCTGTTAGGCCCCCAATCTAGGCTTATTTCAGGGGCTAAAAGGTCATTTCCGAATCCACAGACGCCTCGTATAGATCTATACGAGACGTCTATTTGAGCGGGTTTTTTTAAAATTTTGAATTTTGAAAATATTTTATGTTAATTACCATTTTGCCCCTGTAAAGCCCCCAGTATAGACCATTAACAGGGGCTTAAAGGTAATTTTGGAACCCCAGACGCCGCGTATAGAGCTATACGTGTCGTCTTGTGAGGCGGCAACTTTTTGAGATTTTTTGTTTTTTAATTATTAAAAAAAGTTTATTAAATTACCATTTTACCCCTGGAAAGCCCTCAGTATAGACTTTATTCAGGGGCAAAATGGTAATTAACCATTCCAGAAATATCTTTTTGGAATGGTTAATTACCATTTTGCCCCTGAATAATGCCTATACTGGGGCATACCAGGGGCTAAATGGTCATTTAATAAAAAAGCAAGACGCCTCGTATAGAGCTATACGAGGCGTCTAGGCCTCGTATATCACAGGGGGGGTCTAGACGAGGCTGCTTATAACCCCCAAACAAAAAACAAACACACATACGGAGAATACACCTCTATACGCCTCGGATACGTATCTCGACCGGATTTTCGAAGATTTGAAGCATCACCGGTACGTATTTCGCCCCGTAGTTTAGTATTTTTGCCATGTTTTTGCCTTTAGACCGTAGGTTTGCCCTGGAATTTGATTTTTGTGGGGTTTGGGGGTTTGAGTTTTGAGGTTGAAGATGAATGTGGAAGAACAGGACGCCGAGTATAGCCCTATACGAGGCTCTGTGTTTTTTTTTTTTTTTTTTTAATTAATTATTATTATTAGTTTTATTATTATTGTTATTATTAATGTTGTTATTATTATTGTTAATGTTATTATTATTATTATTATTATTATTATTATTTATTATTATTACTATTATTTATTATTATTGTTATTGTTATTTATTATTATTTTTATTTATTATTATTATTATTATTATTTATTATTACTATTATTTATTATTATTGTTATTGTTATTTATTATTATTTTTATTTATTATTATTTTTATTTATTATTATTATTATTATTTATTATTACTATTATTTATTATTATTGTTTATTATTATTATTATTATTATTATTTATTATTACTATTATTTATTATTATTGTTATTGTTATTTATTATTATTTTTATTTATTATTATTATTATTATTATTATTTATTATTTGCAGATTGATTATGGAGGGCGATGATATTGAGATAGAGATTGAGGGGGGTCAGCCGGCTCAGCAGATTCAGCCGGTTCAGGAGGGTCCACGACGGAGACGGCGGCCGCCTCTGGATACGCTGCAGGGTTGTCCGTATCTAGAGTTTCCCGCGGGCACCGATGCCGCCCGCCATTGCCAGAAGCTTCGGAGGATGTACATTGGATCGCATGCATCGATCGACTGGGATGCGATGGACCAGCTTGCTGAGACGGATAGAGTGCGTCGGTTTGTACCTCTCGATTCGCCGTGGCATCGACTTTTCGATTTGGCGCACACGCCGACCTACAGGGAGCTGCTGGTCGAGTTCCTTTCGTCATTCACATTTCACCCTCCTGGGGTCCCAGTGCCGCTGCCGTACCCAGGTGCTCCCCCTCCGCCTGAGATTTCTTTCAGGCTCGCTGGCGTTTTGCGTACGATGACGCTAGCAGACTTTGCGGTGCGTTCTGGTTTATACATGCAGGGGGAGATCGAGACTGAGGTTTACACAGCGGGGCTAGTGGTGGTTGAAAAACCCATTCTTCTAGGGTTTTGGCAGGTGACGATAAGTCGAAGGGGAGGGTGTCGTTTGTTGCGGACCCACTATACAGGTACGTACGTTTATTACGGCAATTATTGTGATTATGTGCATTGTTTATTTATCTCTATTTCTGTATTTCGCTAACACTAACACTATCTGCAGGTATCTGCACCATTTGCTCGCTACTTCTATCTCAGCGCGCGGGTACAGCCGTGAGTGGTGTACGACCACAGATCTTTTTTTCCTTTACTGTTTGTTGTATAGGAGGCCGTGCGCGCTAGCACACGGTCTAGCCCAGTACTACGCCTCCGCCCATCACCGGCAGGAGCGCGGATTTTTGTATGGCGGGGCGTACGTGACCGTCATTGCCCGTTCATTTGGCCTCGTGCTGCACGAGGACCCACATCTACGGACGCCGCCAGTCATGCCGACGCGGATGGGCATGCAGTCGCTGTGGGGGATGAAGGTAATCAGGAGGTTTCCAGTTGGCCCGCGGTTTAAAAACCGCGCGACCGGGGGCATATGGACAGAGGAGGCACTACCAGAGCATTTCGAGCCCGTTTATCCTCCTGTAGATCCTGCTGATATAGTGCCTGTGGAGGAGCCTCCGGAGGATGTAGACGGTGCAGCGGTGCCACAGCCACCGCCACCTGCCGGGGCGCCTCAGTTTCCACGTCACGCTATTCCAGGTCATGCCCCAGGACCTGCGCCGCTACATCCGGAGGTACGAGCAGAGCTTGAAAGGCTCAGCGATTTGATAGGTTGGGTGGTTCGGGAGCTGCAGGATAGACGCGAGAGAGATGGGTTACCCGCGATACCGCTCCCACCACCTCGAGCACCACATCAGCAGCAGCAGCCGCAGCAGCCAGATTCGGATTCGGATTCGGATGCATAGACCTGTTTTTGTTTTTATTTTTATTATGGATGTACAAACTTATCTTATATATTTTTGTTATGGATGTACAAAGTTATCTTATCTATGTCATATTTATGTTTGTTTTCAATTATTCGGTTACTTAATGATTGTTGTCTTAAATTGAGATAATACGGAAACAAAATATGTTTTGAATATTTGAACGAGATAAAAATTTTTTAAAAACAAAAAAATAGTTCATTTTTAAAAAACAAAAACTTTTTTATAGTGTAAAAAACAAAAAAAGATAACTTTTTTTAAAAACAAAAAAAATTTCAACAAAAAACACATCTTCAAAAACTATCCAAAAACCATACCAAAACCCACCAAAACACCCCTCATTTCAGCCAAAAAAAAAACCCAATCCTAGACGCCTCGTATAGCTCTGTACGAGGCGTCTAGGGTTCCTTAAACTTTGTGCCTGACACCCTCTCAGACCCCCTTGAATTCAGTGCGTAGACGCCTCGTATAGACCTATACGAGGCGTCTAGGGCACCAAAGGTGTGAAAATAGGCGCGATGGGTGTCCAAATATCTCCAGCCTAATAATAATAATAATAATAATAGTAGTAGTAGTAGTAGTAGTAGTAGTAGTAGTAGTACATACATACATAAATATAATTAAGGCATTATTTGTTTCACAGAATAGAATGAAATCTAGATGTAACTAGAATGTAGATTCCAATCCCTATGTTGTTTGTTTCAAGAAAAGAAGGAATGGAAATTGAACAATAATATAAGGAACGAGATCTACATTCCAATTTCATCTACATTTCATTCCAAGTGTGAAATAAGCACACATAAATTCCAAATCAAATTTCGATTTCTACGCAAATTCCAATTCCATTACATTCTATGGAACAAGCGCTATCTAAGTTTATAGTTCTATAACTAAATGTCTTCTTCTTGTTTCCCTCCATAGATTTGATTTCTCTTCACCCTTTATAAACCTGCTTCACACGGATTGTTCACCCTTCCAATTTTTAGCGTGTTTTTGATAAATATATCTTCCAGATTACTCCCTTCTGATTTTTGTGGATCACGACCTTAACTTCTTAGTAGTGACTGTAATTGTGATTTAGGGTTAGCTAGACTGCTATAACAAAACTTGCAGAATGGAAATCACGATTCTTGAATACCAGTTTATTAATTGAAATCACACAATTTGATTGATACGTTACATGTGATATATATACACAAACACACACACACATACATACATACATACTGACGGTTTTGTGTTAAACGACAACCATAAATGAAATGTTATGACGCTTCTAGTGGTTAAAACATAATTACATATCTTAACATACTTAATCTAACATTTACAAATATAACCCAAAACTTTAACTTTCCATGCATTCCCTAAACTTGGGTAAGTAATTACTAGGGTAAACAAAGCAAACTTAACAATTTGATTTAATCTCTGGCTAAAAAATATGTTGTTTTGGTTGTCTTGCAGATGAAGGCAGAATATGGTATTCCAACACCATATCCCATTACAAGGGAATGCTACTTCATTAGAAGAAGTAAAAAAGTGGATGATCGTCGTTGGTTGATTGTTGACGTATCATTAGATCTCCCTGGATTAAAGTACTACAGAAAGCCTTCAGGCTGTCTGATTGAGCAGTTGGATGGTAGTGGGTTCTCTAAGGTGCGTAAATTGATAAAAGTGATGTATCCGATATGTGAGAGAGAACAATATGTTTCTGTATAGGGGCGGTTATTTGTAACCGCTATACTAATTGTTAATGCAACGATTCACATATATCAAATGTATCCAATATGTGATAGAGAACAATATGTTTCTGTATAGGGGCGGTTATTAGTAACCGCTATACTAATCGTTAATGCAACGGTTGACATATATCAATTATAATAAATCTAGGTTATGTATTTAATACAAATATCTTTACATATATTGTAACATATTAAACTAAATTCTTTGTCCTAAATGCGGACATTGCATAAAGTTTTAACGGTGTTAGGTCTTTAACTGTTTTGTTATTTATCAGGTTACATGGGTAGAGCACAACGAAGTATTTTTAGAAAGATGTCCGTCTGTGCTATTTAAAGAACTAGCAGAATCTGGTTTTGCGTTTACTGCTGGTCGGTGGACTACAATGTTAAAGCACAAAGCTGAGAGCGAACACTTGATCAAGCAATACATTAGTGGTAAATCAATAGTTAATTAACATGTATTTTAATTCAACCTCCAGATGTGGAAATGAGGAACTAATTTTTGAATTTTTATCATGATATCTAAATCCAAATCAATCAAGTAGCTCTCCTTAAATAAATTCTCTTCTTCTTAGTTGATGGCGCTGGGAGGTCAAATATGTTGAGGCTAGCACATAGAATGAGCCAACTTTGTACAAGCAAGATGAATGCTTCCACTAAGAAGACCTGGAGCTCTAGAAAAAGTATGGGAAATGATGAATATATATTTTCAAACAGGGAATGTTTTGAAAACAACCCGGGAAGACCCAATGGCAACGTCATAACGGTGGCAGCTTCTATCTTGCTCCCATTTGATGCAGATAAACTTTATGATTCTCTTCAATGCGTAGAATGTCGTCCAAAGGTATGTGAAATATGTAAATCCATAATTAAAGATGCTCATATGTACTTGATTTGATCAAAGTGCGCATACCATTTTAAATATGTCGCCAAAGCAATTCTTGCCTCTTGGAGACCATGAAATGGTCCAGACTAGTTTGGTTATAACCAAATAAACATGTTAAACATGCATTTACATATATTGGCAGTGGGATATTTCTATACTTGGAGCGTGTGCAAAAGAGGAACTACATATCACTTTCGGAGATGATTCATCAACTTATGTTTCTGTGTTGAATGTCAAGGTACTTTAAGTTATATAATGAGTTTACCCAAAATGCAGCATGTGTGCTGGTGCTTCGTTAACTTACAACACTTGTGATGACTAATTGATCATCTGTTTGTAGATTCCTGGAATGGAGCCTATCAAGTGCTTACAAGCATGCTTCTTGAACTCAGTTAGCATGTACATGATGTGGACTTTTCTCCATAAAAACACAATGAATGCAATTATGCAAGGGGGTGACCCTGATGCCATAGGTATCTTGGTTTCTGGTGCTGCTGTTTTCCCTAAGGACCCTACAATTGAAGATGGAGGAAGCATCTTAACTCTTCTATTTGAATGTTTAGAAGAACATGAAAGTTCTGTGGGTCAGCAAGTACTGCAAGATGCCCTGTACCAAGTCATAACCAAGACCCTAACAACCGGAATTGTTACATGCACACCATGTTGATGTAATTAAGGTAGCCATTGAGGAGGCAATCAGTGGAAGTTACAATGGGTCATGAAATCTTCGGTCTTTAGTATTTGTAACGATTCATATGCGTGTTATTCTGTTTACCTTTTTAGTGTTTACTAAGTATTTATTTGGGTTGTATTTCTCCAGCCTATTTAAAGGCATAAGTCTAGTGCATGAAGAGATATCATTGCAGCAAAATGTAGTCTTACGTCTTTTCCGCAGACTCCATCACACTACCCTTTGAGATTACTGGTTCCAGATCTTATTAACAACTTCCTTATCCAGATCTAAAACCAAAAAAAAAAAAAAAAAAAAAAGAGCTTGTTAATAAGATCTGCAATTCCTATGATTCTTATTGACTTGCAAATGATTTGTTGTCACTGGATATATTAAAAAGTACAATGGGTCCACAAAACAAACGGTATAATAATCACACGTGTAAAGTGTCAGCTAAATCAACCGTAACAGAAAAAAAGGGCTAGATCATAGTCGGCGGCTAAAAGAGTTCGGCTAAAATTTATCCCATTTAGCAGATAGCTAAGATCTAGCCCCTCTTTTTTGTGCGTCTAAGATATAGTCAGCTCCTATTATTTACTTGTCGGTTAAGATCTATACAATAATTTACACGTGTAATTATTAGATTGACTGTTTTATGGACCTGCTAATTCTTAATCCGGCTAAATTCCAGGCTTCTTAACTGACCTTGCTTAATTATTTATCGTTTTCTGTTTGGTTGGTTTTGTATATGTCCATTTTTGAAATGTTAGAAGCAAATGTTTATTTTGTTAATATCTTTGATCCACTTGCCTATTTTGGTGATTTTCCCCTTTTTTGACTTGCGTATTCTAGGGTTCTTAACAAAACTTGCTTAATTATTTTAGTTAAATGTTAGAAGAGGCTTGATAATGCCGAGAACACCACCCATGGACATTATAGAGGCATGAAGATAGAGGAGCATTTTTAGAATAACGCCAAATGAAGAGAAGAGAAAACAAAATCAAAGTAATGATTGAAAGCCATTAAGGAGGATTAACCACTAAACATTTTTAAATGGGTGTTATGATGTTAATGACGGCAAATACTCCTTAGGGGGCATTAACCATTACGTATGATCCAACTATTAAAAAGTTTTATGGCGTGGAAATGAATATTTCCTGGTTTAATAACTAGCTTAATAGTGTGGTTAAGTCAAATTTCTTAAAGCTCGTATGTTTCATGGTGTAGAAGTTATAAAATGTTTCCATCCATGCTAATGAATTTATTGAATTCATTTATAAATATATATTTATATTTAGTTCTCCAAGTAGATTGGTCGTTCCATATCCGTTCCGGCCTTTTTGTTAATATACACTTTGAGAGGCCAGAGGGAACGAACAATTGATTTGATCAAATTTTATGACATTTCGCTCCACCAAAAAAAAATTGAGTATATAATAAAATTGAATTAAAGAAGCAAAACATAGCAAAAACGCTATAAAACGAATAAAATTATCATAACACGTAATGCCATTTTATTCGTTACAACAACATACTCCTCCGCTAACACAAGCCTCATCAGGTTTACAAATTCCAAGACCTTCACTGCTCCCTGGCTTCGAGCAAAACACATCACAATCTACATCACTACAACATGTTGTTGTACAATAACTTTCCAATATTCTTCGGGCTCCTTTAATTGAATAACAATAGAACTATTATAATCAAACAACATTAGCGTAACAGATGAAAAGTTGAAACGACAACTTACCTGTACGAATCGCATGAGTTGAAATAGAGGATGCAATTATCAGTACAACAAGAAGAGCAACAAATCTCTCTGAGGCCATTTTAAGTCTTAATTCTTCAATGAAATTCTAGTATTTTCTTTGAAACTGCTGCAAAACGATTTATATAGGAACAATTTAGTATCAAAAAAGATGGAAAAGAATAATTGTAATAAATGACCGATTCAATATTAATACTCGGGTAAATATTTATTCTTTTTCATGTATATGTTTCAAATTGTGAGTTTTATTTAAATAAGACAAATTGGATTTCATAATCCGATCGATGGTTGGCTAATAATAATCTCACCTTCAAATATCGTCACTGGCAGTGTATCTTTTAAAAAAATTCTTATTGGACCTCTGTTAAAATAAACTTTCTTTCCGAATTTGAAATGAATGTTTTAGGGTTTTTTTTACCAGTATAGGATACAAGTCGATTAATGTAGGTCCACCCGGAGGATCGAGTCAACCTCTATTCCTGTTTTCCGACAAACCTGTGAGTGCGGAATCCAAACGGGTAAGTTAAACCAAGTTACGAACACAAACACAAAGATTCAACGATTAACACTCCATTGTATTAATGCGTATGAAACCGTTACAAAGCAATGTTTACAAGATGCTCTCATAAACTCTCAGTGTGTGTGTGTGTTTACAGTGTGTTCGCTCGCAAATCTATTCAGACTTGTCTCAATGTTTCTGTCTGTTGTCTGGGCTTATATAGTAACACAGTGACGAAAACCATTGGCCCACGAAAACACATGGACGAAATCAAGGTCCAGACGAAATCACTCCTGATTTCGTCCCATTTGGTTTTCTCCAAATAAAGGGTTTTCACCACCAAAGGGATTTCGCCTAAACAGTGTCTTCATCACATGGGATTTGGTCACTTTGTTGAGCTTGGGCCTTGACTTCAATGTTGGGCTTCAGGGACTTCATCACATGTATGTTGGTCTCAACTGATTTCACCACTTGGGCTTTGACATGATGAGCCAAAACAAACAAACAGACAAACACTTAACACTATAAACTAGTCTAATATGCAAACTGCACACACGCAGTTGCATTTACATCGTTCGATACAAAGTAGATCGCATACCGAGTCAAGACAGGAGGATGTCTTGACTACGGCCTTCACTTCGTAGCCGAGTCGAACCGATCCGAGCCGTATCCACATAATATGTATCAACAAACTCCCCCTTGGATGCTGCTCGCGAGGTTCGTAATCTCGTTCTCCATCTCTTGATGGTTCATTCATTCTCGGAAAGGATCTTCAAAGACTTCACGTGTTGAAAGTAGAAAGCGTATTAACAAACTCCCGTTTTTATCTAGGAAGTGTATCAATAAACTCCCCCTTTGATTATGCTCGTGAAACATTTGATCTTCAAGGTTTCAGATCCTTGTGGTGTAGGTGATTGATCAGCGGCAACTCGATCATCTTTATCATTTGAGTGCCTTCACGTCGTGTCTTCATTCCGAAGCTTGCCATCGAACATGTTCTCCTCGCCTTTAGCATCTGCACATGCAAGAAAGCTAAACGTGTAATGAGAACAACTGCTTGGAATATAGTTAACATAAACAAACGACACATATGAGACCAATTTTCAACTACCGTCCGACAGTTAGTTTGAAAAGTTAACAGATTTTTCAATTTTGATTATTAACTTTCAAAACTTGCAAACTCTGACCGGTAATGAAGATTCAGTCGTTTTGGTTTTTATCAGATTTCAGGCAACGAAGACTTGAGTTCCAACATCGGTTAATCAAAACTAAAGCAGAAATAAAATCTTTTTGGCTTTTATAAAGTTTATATTAAAACACACCTAAAATCTTTTTGGAATTTTGAATATTTCAAACTTAAAGACTGAAAGCAGTAAATAAATATATACAGAGTTGCAGAAACTAAGAAAAGTAAAAATATACAAACATTCTTTTTGCGAGTTTCGAGGGTAAGAGAATCATATCAGTGTACGGTCACGTCAAAACGCTCTTGTTGTTCTTGTAGGTCCGGCTAGGGGAGGATCTAGTCGCCTACTCCTTGTGTACAAACCAACCCGGTTGTGCGGAATCCAACCGGGAAAGCAAACCGAGATAAAACACGACAAGAACACGAGATACAAGACCCGAAGATTCAAAGTTTAACACACTTGTATATTAATGATAAGAGTACGAGTACAAGATGATACAAGATCCGGTTAAACACAAACACGCTGAAACTTCTCTCTCGGTTCTCTCCGGTTCACACCCTTGTGCGCTGCCTTGTCTTGTTCGTTGCCTTGTGTCTACCGAAATCAAAAGTGATTTCGGTATATAAATATGTTGTTAAGATTGGGGTTCGGCCCAAGTGAGAAGAAAGCCCAAAGTGAATAATAGCCCAACATGAAGATGATTGGCCTAAACTCATGCATGCACGAACAGAAATATCAAATTCATATTTGCCAAGTTTAGTCAAAGCTATGACATCATCATGACATCATCATGATGATGTCATGATGATGTGTCAAGCGGGAAACGTTCTCGGCTCTCCGTGCTTCGCGTGACGAACTCTGGGACGCACGACGGAGGAATGTCGTGACGTCGGGCTTGAGCCGAACCTAACCGGGTCGAACCGAACCAAGTCGCATCGAGTCGAGTCGCGTCCACATATATGTATCAACAAACTCCCCCTTGGACGCTACTCGCGAGATTCGCCTTTCTTGTCTTCTAAGTCGGAGGATCTTCAATGTCTTCACGTATTGAAAGCAGAAAGTGTATCAACAAACTCCCCTTTTCATGTAGGAAGTGTGTTGACAAACTCCCCCTAAACATAAGCTCCCTCTTGAGTTATGCTCGTGAAAGACTTGATCTTCAGTACTTGAGATCCTTGTGGTGTTGATGATGGTCAGCGGCAACTCGATCATCTTCATCATTTGAGTGCCTTCACGTCGTGTCTTCATTCCAAAGCTTGCCATCGACCATGTTCTCCTTGCCTTTAGAATCTGCACATGCAAGAAATCTAAACGCGTAATGAGAACAACTGCTTGGAATATAATTAGTATAAACAAATGACACACGTATGACCATTGTTTAATCAAACACTGTCCGACAGTTTGAAAGTTTAAAATACTTTATCCATTTCAAATTTTAACTTTCAACACTTTGCAAATTTCGACCGTTTATGAAGATTTAGTCATTTTCTGTTTTCGTTCAGGTTTCAGGTAACGAAGACTCGAGATCCAACATCGTACGATCGAAAATAAGATAGAAATAAAATCTTTTTGGCTTTTTAGAAAGTTTATATTAAAACACACCTAAAATCTTTTTGGTATTTTTGAATATTTCAAATGTAAAGACTGAAAGCAGTAAATAAATATATACAAAGATGCAGAAACTGAAAGCATTAAATAAATATTTACAGACATTCTTTTTGTGAGTTTCGAGGGTAAGAGAATCATATCAGTGTACGGTCATGCCAAAACGCTCTCTTTGTTCAATTAGTTAACATTAAGATAAGCATCCTATAACGATTATCGGTATTGTTGTCCACTTAAGCTCAACTTATCATTTGTAATCATGGCGAGGGGATACGTTAAGGTATGATTTATACTTACCGACCGGTGTTCATCCACATCACGACACATTCCCGTATCAAGGTATGCACGAGGGTTCATCTTACCGGTGAGTATACCGATTATCATCTGTTTGACCGTATATGATGTGAGATTCTCACTTATTTTGATTGAAAACAAGCCCTATGTGATATAATCACTTATTGATGAGGAACTTGATTTTCGATGCATGAGGGCACAGGAGCAAGTCCGTGAACAGGTCAGTACTTTCGTACAGCAGAGAGACGAACTTGACTCCCGGATAAATGTGATATTTTATCACTTATTTGTTTGGACATGTGATTGTTGATCACTTATTGAGGTCGAATGCAATATGTACACGTATGTATGGTATCATGGAAGATCTAGACTTGCGTCCCCGTTATTTTTCGGTAAAAGATACAACCATGATACCCAGATGATAAGCAGCATAAAGACCGAATATCTCAGAACCTCGGCAATCTATCAAACGAAATTTCGGTACTAAGACCATATGCCAATGAATGGTTCCCACCTGGTCTTCAGTCGAATTTAAGTTTATATCACCCTGCACACTTTTAAATGATTGTGAGCCTACCGATACATCTTATATAGAGCTGCTTATCGTTTTTCATTTTAGGTTTAAAGAGGTTTGGATAGACCACTGATGTACTATCATTTTCTCTTTTGCTCGCCAGGAAACTCATTTTTGATTTTCTATTGTTTTTGTGTTTTTGAAATTTTTCGATGTTTTTGGATTTTCAAATTTTGGATTTACTCCCCCTAAAATCAATAAACTAAGACAAATTAAAACACAAAGGTATTTACAAAAAATGATTTTCCGATGTTGGTTTTACTCTTGTTTTACCTCAATGTCGTTTACCAAAATTAAGATTTAATCAGAAAAGATTTCTCAAATTTTGGAAAAATGAGTTGGTACGTCGGTAAGCGGTGCGGACCATGACAACATTGACGAGTTTCATAGTGAAACAATCACGTGTGAGGTGATATCCGAGTTCAACGTGTCCGGTCAAAGAGTGCTATACGAGATGATAATAATTCATAAAGCAGCTAAAATATCGACAAGTAGTGTAGAGATTAGAAATTCAAAACCGTATCCTGCAACTGCTTCGTGCATTGCCAGGAATCTGAGCGCTCTCCCAAACTGGATATCCACCAGGTGTGTATTTCTAAGTCAATTTTGTAGCTACTTAGAGATCTCTTCACAGCAACAAGATCAGAAACCTTTGGGTCCGGCTGGTCTTCCACATTGTACCAGCGAAGGTCTTTATCTTTCTCTTTGAGAAGTAGTGTGCGGTTGTTCAATCCACGCCAAGGCATCCGCACACCCGGTTTGGTTTGATCAACCAACATATTTTCTTCAGTCACACCGTAGAGAAAAGTACCTTACACGTTCATCTTGTGGACTTTGAACTTCTTGTGGAAGAAAAATCCATGAATCTTCGAAAAGGTTCAGACGTGCTACAGGCGCGTACTTTTCATTGGAATCTTTCATGTTGACCCGATCAAAAACCATAACAACCAAACTTTGGAACATGTTTCATCTGGTCGAATTTTTCAACTTCATTCAACCACATTCTTTCATCAGACATTTTTGTCTTCTTTTCTCCTTTTCTTTTCTCATTTCTCTCCATCAAAGGCAACAACTCCTAGATATAATGATGTTTCGGAGTCTGGTGTCGCCGATCTTGTGCATGGACACTCCACTATCAACAATCCTAAGACTATCAATAGTTCCTCCTGGAACATCCTGCACACTCATTCAGAGATTAGTTGGAGAGGGGGACCCAAGCCTTCACAGACTTGGGTCGACCGTCATCATCGAGAATTGTGACATCCATTTCCCGATGATTCGGAATTGATGTAGCTCCCCCTGAAACAGTTACTGGTTTTGGTTTCCAAATCTGTTTTTGGTTTTCATGTTTAACATTTGATTCGACAGATTTTGTATGGACAACCTCTGGTTTTAAAACCTTTTCAACATTTTTCCGTTGTTTCTTTCTCTGTTTCACTTCTTGTTGCTTAACAAGACGAGGGTCCTGTTTTGGTGAAACAAATCTTTTATGGTAATTGTTACCATGGGGGGCATCAACCTTTGCTTTCAACTTATGAAGATACGGACAATTTCGAATGATATGTCCAATTGTGCCACATTCAAAACATGATCTTCGTTCAACAAACCCCGAAGTATCATGTGATCGTCTTGTTGATGATGATGAACTTTGTGATCTCGAGGTACTAGGTTTCGAACAGTTTGGTTCATTTCTTTTCAACACTGTTGCTTGTTTAACAAAATCTAAGTTAGATTTGTTTTCAAACGTTTCAATTTTGTCCGTTCCCTTTGAATTCACAAAGTTTACCTTCTTGTCCTTTTTCTTGTTTTGGCTCTGTTTGCCTTTTCCAATTCCTTGGGCAGCGTGATTTTGCTTTCGTTGATTGTTTTGTTTTTGCAATTTTTGATTCCCATATTTCTTTCTAACTTCGGATTTTGGGATAGGAGCACACTGAGTTACTACAACTCCTGGGCTCGACTTTCCCAAAAACTTACTGGTAGAATCTTCGAAAACTTTATCAATCAAAGATTGATTGACATTTTTTATAGGGAAATCCTTGTCTGAATATATTTTATCAGATCCAATCAACGTGTAAAGCAAGTTCACGCTTTCACAGCTTCCAGATGAGGATTCAACAGACTTGGCTGTAGCAATCACAGACGGTTTAGCAGGTGGATCACAAAGAATGTGATTCTCAAGAGGTATGTCCTCTTCTTTGATCACCGCATCAGACTTTGCTGAGTTAGTATCATCGGATTCATCATCAGAAGAATCAGCATCCTCAATTACAACTGGAGGATCCTGATTCGGTTCAGCAGTTACAAATGTATCTGCTGACACATCCGAATCTGATGATACTTCCTTCCTGTATCCTAGTCCTGCTGCAAATTCCTCGACGTCCAAAGGAACAGATGGTTCAAAGTGAGTTCTATACTCCTCATCAGGCAGAGCATCATAATTGTTTCTCACGGGTGGTGGACATTTCTTGTAACCTATGCATGTGACATCTCGTTTCTCTTTCTGTACGTCAATGATGTGATCCAACACATAGCTAGAGCTTAAATAGCTGTCTAACTTGAGTCGGATCGCCTCACTTTCAGTTTTAACACAAGCCATCTCTTTTTGCATTATTTCAAGACGAGTTATATACAAATTGATGTCAGTTTGTTTTCTTGAAACCATTTTTGTTAACTCAGTTTTATCTTTCCTTAAAGTTTCAATCATCGTTTTAAATTCCTTTTCATGGTTTTCATAAAACATGTTGGCTTCTGTGCACTTAGAAAGATCCACGGTTAATTTCTGATTGTGAATGAATGTCACATCATATTTCTCTTGCAAAGCCTCGTGTTTGCTCTGCAACTCACACCACTTATCATTCAATGAAACATGTTTGTCTTGCAAGTCAAACAAACTAGCTTGTAAAGCATCATGTTTGGCTTGCAACTCAGACATGTTTGCTTCCAAAATAGCACATTTTCCACTCAATCTATCACAATTATCACAAGTAACAGCAGTGGGTTCATCGACACATAACTGGCTTGATGAACTGTCGACATTAGCCATAACGGCTGAATGGAGAGAAGAAGAAGAATGAGCAGCTTGATCCACCAGAATAGATTTTCTATCATCCCTTGCTGCAGCTTCTTCCAATAAATCATCAACGTCTGCCTCGACTGACGCACTTGATGTGTCACCCACATGATCATCACCTGAAATTGAGGATTCTTCATCGGCCATCTACTGTAATCGCTTGTTTTGCTGAGTTGGTCAAAGGCCCAACATGCATTTGTCTTGATGATGATTGGCCCAAAATTCATGCAAGTATACGTACAGAATTCAACAATTCATATTTCCCAAGTTTAGTCAAGTTGTGACATCATCATGACATCATCATGATGATGTCATGATGATGTGGCAGCGGGAACCGGCTCGCGGCGCTTCGTGCTTCGCGTGTCGAACTCTGGGGCGCACGACGGAGGAATGTCGTGACGTCGGGCTTGAGCCGAACCTAACCGAGTCGAACCGAGCCAAGTCGAACCGAGTCGAGTCGCGTCCATATATATGTATCAACAGTTCTTTTTGTTAACATTTCGATAAACATCCTATAACGATTATCGGTATTGTTATCCACATAAGCTCAACTTATCATATGTAATCATGGCGAGCGGATACGTTAAGGTATGATTTATACTTACCGACCGGTGTTCATCCACCTCACGACACATTCTCGTATCAAGGTATGCACGAGGATTTCATCTTACTGGTGAGTATACCATTTATCATCTGTTTTGCCGTATATGAAAATGTGAGAAACTCACTTATTTTGAATTGAAAACAAGCCCTATGTGATAGAATCACTTATTGATGAGGAACTTGATTTTCATATGCATGAGGGCACAGGAGCAAGTCTGTGAACAGGTCAGTACTTTCGTACAGCAAAGAGACGAACTTGACTCCCGGATAAATGTGATATATTATCACTTGTTTTGTTGGACATGTGATTATTGATCACTTATTGAGGTCGAATGCAAAAAGTACACGTATGTATAGTATCATGGAAGATCTAGACTTCGTCTCCGTTATTTTTTGGTAAAAGATACAACCATGATACCCAGATGATAAGACAACATAAAGACTGAATATCTCAGACCTCGGCAATCTCTCAAACGAAATTTCGGTACTAAGACAATATGCCAATGTGTGGTTCCCACCTGGTCTTCAGTCAATTTAAGTTTATATCACCTGCACACTTTAAAATGATTGTGAGCCTACCGATACATCTTATATAGAGCTGCTTAACATATTTTTCATTTTCAAGTTCAGTTTAAAGATGTTTTAACAGACCACTGATGTACTATCATTTTCTCTTTTTTCTGGCCAGGAAACTCATTTTTGTTTTTCTATTGTTTTTGCGTTTTGAAAATTTTCACTGTTTTTGAATTTTCAAATTTTGGATTTACTCCCCCTAAAATCAACAAACTAAGATAAATTTAAAAGACACAAAGATATTTACAAAAACGATTTTCCGATGTCGGTTAACTCATGTTTTACCTCAATGCCGTTTGCCAAAATTAATTTAATCAGAAATGATTTATCGAATTTTGGAAAAATGAGTTGGCACGTTGGTAATCGGTGTGGACCATGACAACATTGACAAGTTTCACATTGAAACGATCACGTGTGAGGTGATATTTGAGATCAACGTGTCTGGTCAAAGAGTGCAGTACGAGATGATAATAATTCATAAAGCAGCTTAAATATCGACAAGTATAGGAGAGATATGAAATTTAAAACCGTATCCTGCAACTACTTCGTGCATTGCAAGGAATCTGAGCGTTCTCCTAAACTGGATATCCACCCGGTGTGGATTTCATAGTCGATTTTGTAGCTACTGAGAAATCTCTTCACAGCAACAAGATCATAGACCTCTGGGTCCGGCTGGTCTTCCACATTGCACCAGCGAAGGTCTTTGTCTTTCTCTTGAGAAGTAGTGTGCGGTTGTTCAATCCATGCCAAGGCATCCGCACACCCAGTTGGTTTGTTCAACAAACACATTTTCTTCAATGACACTGCGAAGAAATGTACACTGCACGTTCATCTTGTTGATTTTGAACTTCAGACGTGCTGCAGGTGCGTACATTTTGACTGAATCTATCCTGGGGACCCGATTAAAGCCTTTAACAATCAAACTTTTGAAAGATTTTTCATTTTGTCGAAGCTTTCAATTTCTTTCGACAGACAATTATGTCTTCTTTTCTTTTTCTCTCCATCAAAGGCAACATTTTCTTTTGTCGCTGATCTTGTGCATGGACACTCCGCTATCAACAATCCAATGACTATCGATAGTTCCTCCTAGAACAACCTGCACACTCACTCAGAGATTAGTTGGAGAGGGGGACCCAAGCCTTCATAGACTTGGGTTGCCCCTGAGAATCAAGAAATGTAATTTCAATTTATTGAAGGTCCTTCAATTGCAAGCCCCCCCCTGAAACTTTATCTGTTTTAGGTTTCCATGCTTGTTTCTCTGGTTTTAACGGTTGTGACAAAATTGGTTTCCTTTTAACAGTTTCTGGTTTTAAAGCCTTTTCGATCACCTTCACATTTTGACGTCGTCGTTTTGTTTCTTGTTCTTTAATCGTACGTTTGTCATTTTTGGGTGAAACAGGACCACATTTTTGGTGACCTTGTTCAGAAGGGGCTCTTTCTACAAAATTTGGTTTCGGAGAGTTTGTGCAATTTCTGATAATGTGGCCAAACTCCCCGCATTTAAAGCATGGTCTCCTTTCAACAAAATTAGGAGATTCTGTTCGATGATCTGACGTTGAATTTGTAGACCCCAAGGTACTAGCTTCACACCCATTTGTGTGTTGGGTGTAATTGTTATCACTATTACGTTTCAAAATGTTGACTTTTTGAACAAAATTGATATTTGACTTATTTTCAAAAGTCTCCACTTTATCAGTAACTTTGGAGGCCACAAACTTAACGTCTTTGCATTTCTTCTTGTAACGAGCTCCTTTTGTTTCAACCTTAGCCTTAGGCTTTGGAGCTCGTTGTTGTTGTTGTTTACCCTTAAAAGCGATAGGTTGTTGCTTTGTCAGTAATGTTTGATTTCCATGTTGTTTCCTAACTTTAGCTTTTGGAATAGGATCACACTGAGTTACAGAAACTCTCTGGATCCCTTTTTTTCCAAAAAATTACTTGTAGTATCTTCAAACACTTTGTCAATCAAAGATTGATTGACGTTTTTAATGGGAAAATCTTGGTTTGAATAAATTTTACCATCACCGACCAAAGTGTACAACACGTTATCACTTTTAACGGTAGACACTGTCTCAGTGATAGGATCCATCTCTTGTTTAGCAGTTGAATGCACAACAGGAGTAGGAGGATCACACAGAATGTGATTATCAAAAGGAACTTCAACTCCTTTGTTCTTCTCAAGAGATTTATCCTCATCACTCACATCTGGTTCATCATCTGACGAATCATAGTCCTCAACTGTGGGAGGACTTTGTTCCGTACCAACAGATGCTGAATTTTCGCTTGTTCCAGATGAGCCCTCCGAGGAACTGTCCGATTTGAACCCTAGACCAGTTGTAAACTCCTCATAATTAAGAGGTACAGTTGGTTCAAACCGAGGCATTTCCTCCTCATCGGGCATATTGGTATAGTTGCCCCTCAATGGAGGTGGACACGACTTATACCCAACGCCTTTCACATTACCCTTTAGTTTTTGAACATCAATGATGTGATCAAGCACATATCGGGAGTTTGAGTAACTCTCCAATTTGAGCTTGATCGCTTCATGCTCACATTTTGCCTCGGATAGCTCTTTCTTAGTTGCCTTGATGATATTAATGTAATTATTAATACCAGTTTGCTTATTAAAAACCGTTTTTGATAACTCAGAAACACTTTTCTTGAGTGTTTCAATTACCGATTTAAAATCTTTTTCGTTGCGAGCTAAGGCCATGTTTGCCTCTTTGCACTTTAACAGTTCAATAACTAAACTCTGATTATGGCTGTGAATCTTTTCAGATTCTTGTTTCATATCAGCACATTCATGTTTCATATCAGCACAATCACTACATATGCTAGGAGTTTCAGATTGTACCTGACTTGTAGAAGCTGAGGCATTAGCCATAAAGGCAGTCTGAGAAGAGAAAGATCCATCTTCAGTGAGAATATTCTCCATTTCTTCTGATGTAGCATCAACTTTCTTGATCAAGACATATTTCTGACACTTGACCTCCTCAGCATCAATCAAACTATCACCTTCAGAATCAGTTCTCTCATTCTCATCTGATTCTTCATCCGAACTGCCACTGTATCCCGAACTATCATCTGATTCAGAAAATTCTTCTTTGTGCATATGCTTGATGTGACTGATGATCTTCGCATAACATGCAGTTCCTCCTCCCAACTGTACGGACCAATCACATCCCTCATCGGCTTGTACTATCAATGCCCGGTTGGGGTTTGAAGGCCCTGACTGGTTGGTTTGGTTGTTAGCAGCTACTATCCCTCTTTCGTTGTTAGCTTGATTTGAAGTACTTGTTAGCAGCTACTATCCCCCTTTCGTTGTTAGCTACTATCCCTCGGTCGCGTGCATTCACGTTTGAAGTGACTCTTTTCACCATAATTAAAGCATGTGACAGCACCCTTCTCAAACCCGTACTTGGTATCCCTTTTGCTTTCCAAGCTGGTTCTCCCCGTTCTGCTCATATAATCCTTTGCTCTTCTCACAGCGCTAGCAAACACCCACTTGATATCCATTAACTCCATTTCGTCGTTGTCTATCTGCTGATAGTCTTCGTTTGTCAAATTAATGTTGCCAATTTAACTTGCGACTAATCCGCTGTAGGCATTAACCATAGTGGTAAGAATTTCAATGTGATCCCGTGCAGCTTCTACACTCACTTTGGAAAGATTTGAAGTATCAGGTTTGTTACCATAGAAGGCTTGTTGTGGTTGGGCTTGTGGTGGGGGTTTAGAAAAATAGGCAGTTGGATCAAATTGGGGTTGAGGTGTGGCAATTTGAGGTTTCGGAAGATAGGCATTTATATCAAATTGGGGTTGAGGTGTGGCAACTTGAGGTTTAGAAAAATAGGCAGTTGGATCAAATTGGGGTTGGGGTGGTGCAACTTGAGGTTTCGGAAGATAGGCATTTATGTCAAATTGGGGTTGTGCAACTACTCCTCCAAAATAGAAATTTGGGTCGAAAGCATTTGATACATAAGTTGTTTGTATCTTTGGTTGCTGGCTTGTACTAGCAGCAAGAGCAATCCCTCCAAAGTACATCTCTGGATTTTGGGGGACAGGAATTAGTTTAGCTTTTCTGATTTCTTCTGCATCCTTGTTCTCCAGCTTTTGAACAAACTCATAGATACTGACAGTATCCAATACACCTGTATGCTTTAATAACTCAATGAATGGGCTCCATTTTGGTGGTAGAGCATCAGCAAACCGTACGACTATTTCCTGCGAAGATACAACAACCTTGTAAGAAATCATTTCACTAATTAAATGATAAAAACGAGTTGTCATCTCATTCAGTGTTTCCGTCTGCACAAACATAAACCCTTCAAATTCCTTCTTTAGTAAATCATGACGCGTCTTCCATGTGGCCGCATTTCCTTCTCCTCTGTTAACTAGGATGTCCCACAAGGCTTTGGTGCTGGTACAATGGGCGAATTGATGATAGATATCTTTGTGCAATGCTTGCGTAAGAATATCAAACGCTTTCTTTTCAAGATCATACGCCTTCTAGTCATTTTCAGCCATGGTCGCCAAAGTCGTAGCTTTTGATCAGGCTTCCTCAAGAGCGACGTTATATGCTGTGGTGAAACACGTCCATAACTCGGTGTTTTGACCTAAAACATAATTCTGAAAGCGACCTTTCCACGATGGATAGTCGTTCATGTGGTTGAGTTTTGGCGGACGGTTATTGCTACCCTTTTCATTTTCTCTTATGAGCAGGTTTTGGATACTTTGATTTTGATTTGCCACGCACGCCCATTGACTAGCCGAAATTCTTTCTTGTGGCATCAAAGACTTAACCCATGACATATCAGGGACCGTGCTAATGCTCCAATCTAATGGATTAGAACTCATATATGATATTAGAACAATTGTACCTGCTTAAAAACTTGAAATCAGATGGTTAACAATGAAATAAAAGGCTACTGTTAATAATAAAAAAATATGTGTGGCGAAAATAGGGGTTTTCGTCGCTGATATGTTTGACGAAATCAGGAAGGATTTTCGTCGCTAATATGATTTCATCGCTGACAAGTGTAGAGGGATTTCGTCGCTGATGTGATTTCGTCGCTTGACAAGTGTTTTCGTCGCTGAGCTTTTTGATGAAACAATGTGATTTCGTCCAAGCCTGATATTGTTGACTACTGGAATTTCGTTGACTGGAATGTGTGAGCTAGAAGATGGAGTGATTTCGTCCAGTACTATGGTGATTTCGCCCAGATCTGTTTTCGTCCAGCTTGATTATGTTGACCAAAGAGATTTCGTTGACTGGTTGTTTGTATAGGGATTTCGTCCAGCTACACACCTGGTGATTTCGTTGGTGAGTGTAGAGGGATTTCGTTGACAAAAATGACCAGACAACTTGCAAACAACTTGCAAGATATTTTAAAATCAATATCTTATCCTTTTGACAACAAAGCCTTCTTTTTCAAAGTTCACCTTACTGAAACAGATCTCAACAACTATCCATCATCATACTTTGTACACAAATTTTAAACAATGTTTTTGTAATCAACAAACACTTTGATTCAAACAACACATAGATCAAACAAAGATATTATCAAGAACAAATAAGAACAATCTTGAAGATATGGTGATCTTGATGAATATTCTGGTCACCTGAAAATTTTTTAACACACTTTTGCAATAAAGTTCAACAAAAACCCAATACTAACATGTATATAAGAGTTTTAACAAAGTTTTATATGAACTAGAAGCAAAAATACCAAGATTTTCAAGATTTTAACAACGTTTTTCTAGAAAATGTATGAACTTTAAAGATCAAAACTCTAGAAAAACACATTAAAAACTAAGAAAAATCAAGAACACAAACTTGGTTTTAACAAGGAATCGAGCCAATGCTCTGATACCAATTGTAGGTCCACCCGGAGGATCGAGTCAACCTCTATTCCTGTTTTCCGACAAACCCGTGAGTGCGGAATCCAAACGGGTAAGTTAAACCAAGTTACGAACACAAACACAAAGATTCAACGATTAACACTCCATTGATTTAATGCGTATGAAACCGTTACAAAGCAATGTTTACAAGATGCTCTCATAAACTCTCAGTGTGTGTGTGTTTATAGTGTGTTCGCTCGCAAATCTATTCAGACTTGTCTCAATGTTTCTGTCTGTTGTCTGGGCTTATATAGTAACACAGTGACGAAAACCAGTGGCCCACGAAAACACATGGACGAAATCAAGGTCCAGACGAAATCACTCCTGATTTCGTCCCATTTGGTTTTCACCAAATAAAGGGTTTTCACCACCAAAGGGATTTCGCCTAAACAGTGTCTTCATCACATGGGATTTCGTCACTTTGTTGGGCTTGGGCCTTGACTTCAATGTTGGGCTTCAGGGACTTCATCACATGTATGTTGGTCTCAACTGATTTCACCACTTGGGCTTTGACATGATGAGCCAAAACAAACAAACAAACAGACAAACAATTAACACTATAAACTAGTCTAATATTTAAACTGCACACACGCAGTTGCATTTACATCGTTCGATACAAAGTAGATCGCATACCGAGTCAAGACAGGAGGATATCTTGACTACGGCCTTCACTTCGTAGCCGAGTCGAACCGATCAGAGCCGTATCCACATAATATGTATCAACAATTAATGTAAAATTTACCTCGACACGGTGCTCCAAAAGACCAATGATGCTTTAATTCAGGTGTTTAAACTTCTAATTAAAATATTCAAGCCGTTATAGCATCATTGTCGTCTTTTGGAGCACCGTTTCGAGTTAAATTTTACATTAGTCACACTACAAGAAATATACACCATTAGCGGCGACAGGTCAAATGTCGTCGCTATTGATCGATCCGCGTCGGCCACCGTCTGAGATCAAACCCCAACCATTGATCCTTACCCTGATCCAACGGTTGGGGACTTAAGAACCAATAGTGGCGACTAAATTAGGGCATTAGCGGCGACGGCATGTCTCCGCTAAAACTCTGTGTCCCTCATTAAACCTCAGCCAGTCAAATCTTATCACGATCTAATGGCTGGGTGAGATCAACTCAATAGCGGTGACACTTAGACCAATAGCGGCGACACATTGTCGCTGATAATGCCCGATCGGGATAAAGACAGTATACTGCGACAATTTCTCCCACCTCCTCACTTTTCCCCCCAAACTTCTTCCCTCTACCGACGGAAAACCTCAAATTTGCCCCAAATCGGTTAGTTTAAGTTTGTTTTTTTTGTTAAATTTCTTCTTTATTTTGTTATAAACATGTTATAGTCTTTGATTTTTGTGTATTTTTGTGTTTATGGTAGAGAAGACGGATCACCACCATCACTTTGATCAACTCGTATTCTTGTTTTGATCAAAAGTTCTAAAACATTAGTTTGAAGTTTAAAATTCGGAAGAAAAAAGGACCAAAGAGAATATTTTTTAAAGATGGGAGTGAAAGTGATAAAATTTGAAGGTGAGATTATTATTATTAAATGTAGTTCCCCTTTAAACAAATAAACATATAGCATTGAAAAGGAATTTGTGATCCGGACGTATGTGAAACCTCAACATTATTATAAATCAAATATTAACTATGGGATAAAAAAAAATTTACTGAATAGCATTGAAAAGGAATATGGAGTACTCATACATGTAAAATAATTTTTAAAGGCAAGATAAAAATTAAAACCAATCAAGTTTATATTTTTGTGTGGAAATTTTGACTCGTAGCATTATAGATAGGTAAGTTTCGATTATATACAAATAAATACAGAATTTGTAACTTATAATATGTAATTATGGCTTAATTAAAGAGAATTATTTAAAGTAACGTTTAAACAAAATTAATTGGGATTAAAACTGATTTAATTCTCAAATCAATCCACACTAAAAGTATTCATTACATCGTATGTCGGTTCTTTTTTTTTTTTTTTTTTGAACGGCTAACAAATCAATCTCGAGCATTCTCGGGGCACCCACTGGACAAACGGAGTACTACGAGAGTAACCCGATTCGTCCACCACCAATTCCGGGGAAAACCCAATAACCCACCCGTCCGTAGGCACGACGGTAAATTACCAGTAAAACCCGTTTGGCTCAAGGATCGAACCCAGGTTTCCCTGGGTCTCCTATCACTGCCCACCAGTGCCTCACTCCTTTTTTTTGCACCAAATGGGAATTGAACTTGAGTCTTCAATGAAGAACCCAAGTCCTCATACCACTTGAGCTAGAGGTCATTGGTTGTCTGTCGGTTCTGTTAAGGTTTGACCTGGACACCGACGCTACTAGACTGGTCATAAAGTCGGTGTTATGGATAGCTTGGTTCGCGGAATTGGACGTCTGGATGGGTCAGACATTCCCGTTCGAACGTTTGGCCCTGTTAAAAGTTTACGGTGTGCTGGCTCACAAGTTAGAAAACAGTGTTTTCGATATGATAGTTGGCCGGTTTTGGAAGATCATTCATCGGTCTCAACTGTCTCTGGAGGACGCGGATCTCTCTGTGGAGTGCGTGGGGTGCTTGTTGACAGAGGAGACATGATTAATACACCCGGTGAAGCTAAAATGGTGAGATAGAAGTTATAGGGTGTGGGTGTCAGAGGAGGTAGACGACTGGGTGTCATTAGGGATGTTAAAAAAACTCACGACTCTTAGCTCGCTTGAAAAAAGTTTGAAAAAAACTCGGCTCGAAATTGGCTCGGTTGTAAACGAGCCAGCTCGGCTCGGTTTATAAATGAGCCGAGCTCGAGCTTGGCCTAGCTCGGCTCATGAGCTGGCTCTATAAGGTTTACATTCTTCATTTTTTTTGTCCCACATCGCTCAGAAGATAAAAATTAAGGGAGTATCTCCCTATAGAAGAAGGTAAAGACAATGTAGAAGGTGAGCTAACTGTTTATACTTGCATATTTAGCCATTTGGTTAAATTAAATTGTTATTATGGCCCTTACTCTACGAAGAGATTCATTTTTTAGGGATTTTTAAGTAATAAAATTTGTGATTCTTTGTTAGTTCGAGCTAAATCGAGCCGAGCCGAGCTAGCTCGAATATTAATCGAGTCGAGCTCGAGACTCAAACCTCAGCTCGATTTGAAATTCGAGCTCGAGCCGAGCCAGCTCGAATTGAGTTCGAGCTCGGCTCAACTTGGTTCGTTTACAGCTAGGTGACAAATTGTCTTGGTAGGGTGGAGGCGCCGGGTCCGGTGACCGGAGAAGAAGGGGGGATGAAGAGTCGGAAGAGGAAGAGTTAAGCTCATCGGTCCCTGGAACCCCCGTTGTGTAAGGACCTTAAAAATTGACCCAAAAACGATCCATAAGTAAGAACTCGGACCCCTGAAACCCTAATCCATATCAAAAATCAAGAAATCAAGATTCTTGGTCTTCAGGCGGGCCGCGTAAAGGATAGGCTAGGCTTCACGCAGGCCGCGTCAACTTTAAGTTGACCGGATAAGCGTTCCCGATCCACGTGTCGTCCACGTGGCATGCCTACTGATAACACGCTAGCCCTAATCTACGACTAGACCTCCACGCGGGCCGCGTAAGGGTTGAGCAAGGTTTCACGCGGGCCGCGTGAGACCCAAATTTCACCTATAAATAGAACGGGTCTTGAGTAGTTCACTGATGTCGAAAATATTTCACAAAAACGAAGTTTGGCTGCTCAAATTCGAAATTTACTTTTATAATAGCGAGGCGTTGCTACGATACAGGGTATTAACTCGATCGCTGCTACGATTCAATGTCCGATCGATTGAAAACTATCCAATGGATGTTTAAGTGCTGCCCACATTAGGGCCATACTTTGTCATTAGTCGTGAATTCGACGGATGTTTAAGTATAGCACTTTGTGATTCGTTGTGAGGGTTTTAATCTCGCGAGTTATTGTAAATGCTGTATTAGTTACTGACCTAGTTCGTGTGCATTGTTATTTAAATTAGGTTACAAGGCTAATCAGTAGGCTAAACTCTGCCCGTATAAATCCGCAATGTGAGTCATTCTCTTTTTATCAATTATGTTTTACAATACTCCAAGCATTTTCAAAAGTTATAATTACAGGGATTAAGTCATGGTTTTCTTGAATCACTGGCTAATTGGGGTATTGTACACATTATTAATTTCTCACAGTTAGGCTAATAAATCCTAACCGTGATAATCATCACTACTTGGGGAAGGACCCAATAGTGGTATGACCATCGTCACCAGGTGACACGGCGCCAGATAAAAATAAAATAGAAGCCATTATAATCGCTCTTATGCTGTAATTTATAACTATTTGTTGTTTTGTGCAAAATGAATGATTCACCAGTATTTCCCCGCTGATAAAATATTTTTAAAACATGTTTTAGGCGACCTGCTATAAATCAAGGAAAACGTGCTACGGAGCACTAGCAAGCTTGAAGAGGTGGCTCAGTTAAAATAAATAAACATGTTTTATAAACCAGGGAATTTCCTAGTTAAATTCCTCTATTGTAAATTACGGGGTTTATCCCGAATTATGAAATAAAATAATCGGGCATTTTCAAGTTTAAAAAGATCCTGATAAATCTTCCGTTGTCGCATCAATTAATAAATATCACGGGTTCCTGTCCCGCGGCTCCTGACCGGGTCAAACCGGGGCTTGGCCGTGACAGGAAAATGTGGTATCAGAGCCACTGATTTAAGCCTATTAAGTATTTAAAATACTTAATTTTCCTAATTTTAGTCTTGTGATTATATGTTTTAACTGACTACTTGTTAGTTACAGTATGGGTAAGCAAAGAATTTCGGATATCTATCTTAAATTAGATAGTTCACCAAAAGATAAGGGAACATCATCCCAATCAAATTCCTCAAGATACTCAGCAGATACTGAGGAGGGAATATTTGTTCGTAAGGCACAATTTGAGAAACCACTTACCCCTAATAAAAGAAGTTGGATTATTAGAAAAAGTCAAGAGAAAATAAAGAAGTCACAGCCAAAGGGAGTAATGAATAAGGAAACTCAGGAAATAGGCAATAACCCACTATGGGAAGATGAATTAGATGAACAATGGGCAAATCTCTATATGTTAGCTACTATAGCAGTAAATGCTAACTTATAGTTTAAATCGCCAAACCAGTACCAGCACCTATGTCACCTTCAAGCCAGAAACTTTAATATTTTAGTTGTACTAAAAATAAATATTTTGTTTCAATAAAATGGTTTATTAAATATTCGTAATTAATATTAAATTTTCTGATTGCCATTCTATGATTATGTGAAAATTCAAATTACAAACTTTAACTTAGATTTTGTGTTTCTTCATAACTGCTAAACAGCATGAATGAATTGTCTCAAGCTCTTGAAAATCTCAATCTCTATCCTGTTAATGTGGAAGTTTCCAAAGACTTTACTGGTTATTGTGCTGACATTGAGGAACCTATGGAATTTCAAGCTCAACCTCCGGAGAAACCCAAGCCAAAGAAGAGAAGAAGAATTGTGGGCTGGAGGCGTGTGCGCAGGAGAAAACTAGTAACTCGGAAAACTGCCAAGACAGAGGAACCAATGGATAAAGGAAAAGGCAAGGAAATAGAGATTGGGGAAAGTTCCAGGCAAGACCAGGAATTGCCACGGCAGGAGGAACTAGATAGTATACTGGCAGGTTATGATATCCTTAGGCCAGTCAATGAAAATTTCTTCCCTTATCCTGCCAAAACCCAACTTCAAGTGAATTTGGAACCAGCCATCCCAGATCCCCTTATCCACTCCCAACCTCTACCAGCAGAGCTGGAAGAATGGTGGACCACCGACTGGCAGTTCCAAAATCTCCTTAATAACCCTGATACCTTTTTCCCTCAGTTTGACCCAGAACCTCCTCTACACCCACCTATGAGCATGGAAAATTTGGCGGAACTCCGTCATTATGGAGAGGAGCTGATTGATGCAGGGAATCGAATCAAGGTGGTAGGAGAAAGAATCTCCTGGAAGTACGACGAAAGAGAACGTCGTTTCTGAAAAGCCAGCTTATGGGATAGAGTGTGGTTGTAGGAATGTGTGTTTAATAATAATAATCATAAAATATAATTATGTGAAATAACTAAAAATAAAACTTTTGTAAGATAACCAGTTTGTAGGGATGCCTAATATATGTATAAAATATCGAACGTCGAAAGATCGACAATTTTGGCTATACGTGTTGACTTGATTATGTGCAATTGTTTTGTTATATTTGGTTATTAATTATTTTATGCTAATTACTTATATAAATTAATTACCAGATGGCAAACGCTGGTAATGAACCCGTTAATGAAGTTAATCAATCTGAGCATAACAATGAAGACCAATTTCTGAATAGGCAAGATATCGAGAATATCGTTGCTCAAGGAATAGCCAATGCTATTCCAACAATACTTGTTGCTGCTCGAAATCCAGTTGAACCTCAACAAATTATTCCTAGCAAACGCACACACGGTGATAATTTCAGTAATGGTGTAAACAGAGGCGGCAACCATACTAATAACAACAATGATGTACTGCAAGCCCCAACTTTCAAAAGAATGAAAGCTGCAACACTTGGTTGCACTTATAAGGAATTTCTTGCCTGTAAACCAGCTGAATTTGCAGGCAATGAAGGGGCGACTGCGGCGCTGCGTTGGTTGGAGAAAACCGAAGAAGTAATTATGATAAGTAAATGTGCCGAAGAAGACAAGGTTATGTATGCGTCGCATCTTTTTAAAGAAGGGGGGCTAGAATAGTGGAATACGGTACTTCAAGCCAAAGGAAGAAATATGGCATATGCCATGAGTTGGGAAGAATTTAAGCAGCTAGTGGAAGGAAAATTTTGTCCCCAGTATGAAAAGGAAAAAATGACAAATAAGTTCCTGAACCACCGGATGGTGGATGTAGACTGTCGAGAATATACTTTGACATTCTTTGAGTATGCGAGAGTGGTAACAACTCTGGCTTCGCCAGAACCTATACTTATTTCCCCCTATATTTGGGGATTGATTGGCGAAATCCGTGATATCGTCAAAGCTGCGAGACCTCGCACTATTGACGATGCTGTGGAATTAGCTAACACCCTAACTGACGGACTGGTACGCACAAGAGAAGAAACCCGGAAAAAGGAAGTGGCCCAAAAGATTACCCAGGGATTCCGTATGGGTAACCGTAGCAATTTCAAGAAAAAAGGAACTGGGCAATCTTCCACTATTCCATTTTGCAATGCCTGCAAAAGAAAGCATTTTGGAAGATGCAAAGGGTATTGCAATTTTTGCAAAATTCCTGGGCATCAAGAGGAAGATTGCAGGAAGAAGAAAGCAACAGTCTGCTACAACTGTGGAGAAGCTAGACACTTTAGGCCAGCTGACTGCCCAAAACTGGGCAAACCAGCTGATAACAAAGCCAAACCAGCAGAAGGAACTACCAAGAAAAATGCAAGAGCTTTCCAACTAACTACTCAGGAAGCAGAGCTAATCCCTGATGTGATAGCTGGTACGTTCCTAGTTCACGGCGTTTATGCAAAAATATTATTTGACTCTGGTGCAAACCAAAGTTTTATAAATACTTCATTCTGCCAAGCTCTTAACCTACCTTTAACCAACCTTAGGGAAAATTTTACTGTAGAAACGGCAGACGGTAATTATGTTCACATAGATAAAGTTTTGCGAGAAGAAAGGATAGAACTCTTAGGCCATAAATTCTCTGCAAACTTGTTACCTATGAAGTTAGCTGGATTTGATATTGTGTTAGGAATGGATTGGTTAGTAGCCAACCATCCTCGAATTCTTTGTGATAAGAATTCCATAGAAATTCATACACCCACAGGAGAATTAGTGGTGATTACAGGAGATAAGCCACGAAAGCCACTGAAATTCATTTCAGTAATGAAGTTGGCCAGTTATTCAAGAAAACAAGAATTAGTGTATATGATTTCGGTAATCATTAACACTAAGGGTAAGGAACTCAAAGAAATTCCAGTAGTGTCAGAATACCCAGAGGTATTCCCAGAAGAACTACCTGGATTACCACCTGATAGGGAAGTAGAATTTAGAATTCATCTAATTCCTGGAACTATACCGATAGCTAAGGCACCTTATCGGTTAGCACCCACAGAAATGCTAGAATTGAAAAAGCAGTTAGATGAATTACTAAGCAAGGGATTCATACAACCTAGTTCATCCCCGTGGGGAGCTCCGGTGTTGTTTGTGAAGAAGAAAGTTGGTTCAATGAGAATGTGTATTGATTATAGGGAATTGAATAAGGTTACAATTAAGAATAGATACCAATTAACTAGGATTGATGATCTGTTTGATCAACTTCAGGGAGCTAGATATTTTTCTAAGATAGATTTACACTCCGGATATCATCAATTGAAGGTACAAGAAGAAGACATACCTAAAACTGCCTTTAGAACTAGGTATGGTCATTACGAGTTTACAGTCATGCCCTTTGGACTAACAAATGCTCCTGCAGCATTTATGGACATGATGAATAAAATCTGTAAACCGTACTTGGATAAATTTGTAATTATCTTCATCGACGATATACTTATTTATTCCAAAAGTCAGGAAGAACAATGTGAGCACCTGCATGTACTCTTAACCTTGTTAAGAAAAGAAAAGCTTTATGCCAAATTCTCGAAATGTGAATTTTGGCTACAAAAAGTGCAATTTTTAGGACATATGGTGAATCACGAAGGCATTCACGTAGATCCTGCTAAGATAGAAGTGATCACCAATTGGAAGATCCCGCGGTCAGTTATGGAAATTAGAAGTTTTATAGGGTAAGCCGGATATTATAGACGGTTTATTAAGGATTTTTCCAAGATAGCTGTACCATTAACTAAGTTAACCTGTAAAGCAGTTAAGTTTGAATGGGGACCTAAACAAGAAGAAGCTTTTAAGATCTTAAAGCAGAAGTTAACAAATGCTCCAATTTTAGCCTTACCAGAAGGAACAGAAGATTTTGAAGTATACTGTGACGCTTCAAAACTAGGATTAGGATGTGTGCTAATGCAACATAAGAAGGTAATTGCATATGCATCAAGACAATTGAAAAAGCACGAAGAAAACTATACGACTCATGACATAGAATTAGGAGCCATAATTTTTGCCCTTAAAATTTGGAGACATTATCTATACGGAAGTAAGTTTACTATCTATATAGATCACAAGAGCTTAAGGTAAATATTTGGGCAAAAAGAATTGAACATGAGGCAAAGGAGATGGATGGAAATCCTAAGTAACTACGACTGTGATATTCAATATCACGAAGGAAAAGCCAACGTAGTTGCTGATGCTTTAAGTCGTAAGTACCATGAGAAACAACGACGAGTTCGTGCTCTTGGATTAAGTTTACAATTAGACTTAATGGAACAACTGAAAAGCATTCAAGAAACAGCAATCAAGGATGATGCTGAAGGAATGAAAGGACGAATAAAAGAATTAGAGCAAGGAAGTGATGGAATTTGGAGATTCCATAAGAAACGAATTTGGGTACCTAAATAGGGAGAATTAAGAAAAAAAAATTTAGAGGAAGCCCATAAATCTAGGTATACCATGCATCCTGGTAACAATAAGATGTACCAAGATTTAAGAAATAATTTCTGGTGGATAGGAATGAAAAAGGACATAGCTAGATATGTTTCTAAATGTCTTACTTGTTCACAAGTTAAGACAGAACACCAGAAACCCTCAGGTTTACTTCAACAATTAGAAATGCCTGTATGAAAATGGGAACTCATAACAATGGATTTTGTTACCAAATTACCCAAAACCAGAAAAGGTAATGACGCGATTTGGGTAATTGTGGATCGATTAACCAAATCAGCTCATTTTCTACCTATGAAAGAAACCTTTAGCATGGAAAGGTTAGCCAAGTTGTATGTAGATGAAGTAGTATCCTTACATGGAGTTCCACTCTCCATTGTATCGGATAGGGATAGTCATTTCACTTCCCATTTCTGGACAAGTTTCCAAGAAGCAATGGGAACTCAACTAAATTTAAGCACTGCATACCATCCTCAAACAGATGGGCAAAATGAAAGGACGATCCAAACCCTGGAAGACATGCTTAGGGCATGTGTGATAGATTTTATTGGAAATTGGGATGACCACCTGTCTTTAATTGAATTCTCCTATAACAATAGTTATCACTCAAGCATTGAAGCTGCCCCCTTTGAAGCACTGTATGGACGCAAGTGTAGAACTCCAGTTTGTTGGGCAGAGATAGGAGAAAGTCAATTATCAGGTCCTGAAATAGTACAAGAAACTACCGACAAGATCACTCAAATCAAGGAAAGATTCAAGATGGCTCGAGATCGCCAGAAGAGTTGTGCAGACAATCGGCATAAGCCGTTGGAATTTCAAGTTGGAGACAAGGTACTCGTAAAAGTTTCTCCTTGGAAATGAGTAATTCGGTTTGGTAAGAAAGGAAAGCTAAGTCCAAGGTACATAGGACCATTTCCAGTAATCCAACGTATAGGCCCGGTTGCTTATCGCTTACAACTACCAGAGGAGCTAGCTGGGGTACATGACGTATTCCATGTATCCAACCTCAAGAAATGTCTATATGAGGAATCACTGGTAGTACCTCTTCAAGATGTGGAGGTAAATAAAAAGTTAAAATTTGTTGAGAAACCACTGCAAATAGAAGACAGAATGATCAAGTTTCTCAAGCACAAGTGACTAGTACTGATCAAAGTCAAATGGAATTCAAAGAGAGGACCCGAGTACACTTGGGAGCTAGAATCGGAGATAAAGCAAAAGTATCCTCACTTATTTTCATAAATCTCGAGGACGAGATTTTAAATAAGGTGGGGAGAATGTAAGGACCTTCAAAATTGACCCAAAAACGACCCATAAGTAAGAACCCGGACCCCTGAAACCCTAATCCATATCAAAAATCAAGAAATCAAGATTCTTGGTCTTCAGGTGGGCCGCGTAAAGGATAGTTTGGGCTTCACGCGGGCCGCGTCAACCTTAAGTTGACCGGATAAGCGTTCCCGATCCACGTGTCGTCCACGTGGCATGCCTACTGATGACACGCTAGCCCTAATCTACGACTAGACCTCCACGCGGGCCGCGTAAGGGTCGAGCAAGGTTTCACGCAGGCCGCGTGAGACCCAAATTTCACCTATAAATAGAACGGGTCATGAGCAGTTCACTGATGTCGAAAATATTTCACAAAAACGAAGTTTGGCTGCTCAAATTCGAAATTTACTTTTATAATAGCGAGGCGCTGCTACGATACAGGGTATTAACTCGATCGCTGCTACGATTCAATGTCCGATCGATTGAAAACTATCCAATGGATGTTTAAGTGCTGCCCACATTAGGGCCATACTTTGTCATTAGTCGTGAATTCGACGGATGTTTAAGTATAGCACTTTGTCATTCGTTGTGAGGGTTTTAATCTCGTGAGTTATCGTAAATGTTGTATTAGTTACTGACCTAGTTCGTGTGCATTGTTATTTAAATTAGGTTACAAGGCTAATCAGTAGGCTAAACTCTACTCGTATAAATCTGCAATGTGAGTCATTCTCTTTTTATCAATTATGTTTTACAATATTCCAAGCATTTTCAAAAGTTATAATTACAGGGATTAAGTCATGGTTATCTTGAATCACTGGCTAATATGGGGTATTGTGCACATTACTAATTTCTCACAGTTAGGCTAATAAATCCTAGCCGTGATAATCATCACTACTTGGGGAAGGACCCAATAGTGGTATGATCATCGTCACCAGGTGACACGGCACCAGATAAAAATAAGATAGAAGCCATTGTAATCGCTCTTATGCTGTAATTTATAACTATGTGTCGTTTTGTGCAAAATGAATGATTCACCAGTATTTCCCCGCTAATAAAATATTTTTAAAACATGTTTCAGGCGACCTGCTGTAAATCAAGGAAAACGTGCTACGGAGCACTAACAAGCTTGAAGAGGTGGCTCAGTTAAAATAAATAAACATGTTTTATAAACCAGGGAATTTCCTAGTTAAATTCCTCTATTGTAAATTACGGGGTTTATCCCGAATTATGAAATAAAATAATCGGGCATTTTCAAGTTTAAAAAGATCCTGATAAATCTTCCGCTGTCGCATCAATTAATAAATACCACGGGTTCTTGTCCCGCGGCTCCTGACCGGGTCAAACCGGGGCTGGGCCCGTGACACGTTGAGAACTCGAAATTGTATGGGGAGGCACAAGATAATACGACTGCTCGAAATTGTCGGAAGAGGAAGGGTTTCTCAGGTTAATGCTAATGATGGTGGGGACAAGTCAAAGGATAATATTCATTATTTTGTGGCATCTAGGGAGTGCAACAAAGTTAATTCGAGACCCACCATTGTTTTGAATTCTAAGCATAAAGCTCGTTCAAACTCTAAAAGCTCTTCTGAGGTGCCAATGACCAATAAACGGCCCAGGAGTGAAAATAGAGATATTTTTTTCCTTAATAAATTCTTGGGCCTCAACTACTCAAGCCCGGATGAGATTTCAAATTCAGTGGTAAATAAAGACGGGAACGATGTGGATAAGGTCAAAGGATCTTTTGACCTTAATGAAAGGTTGTCTTCTACTGATGTGACTTCTTCGAAGGAAACTAAAAACATTTCAAATAATAATATGGAGGAGGTCGATTCCAACAGATCCAAGGAAATGTTGGGAGGTGACCTTGAAGGGGAGGTTTTCGCGACAAAGGAGATGGGTACGCTCTTAGGGGCGAATCTGGAAAATCAGGATGGTCTGGTTCGCGACTCAATAATGGAAGAAGGAATCAATGCTGTCGATCAATAAATTATCTATCGGTTAATGTGCGAGGTATTAGGGGAGTCGATAAGGCTTCATGGATAACGAGAATTAAGAGAAGCCAGAAAGTCACTTTCATTGCTCTACAGGAGACGAAGCATGAAAACCCCACAAGTTTGTCTTAATCTAGATTTTGGGGAAATAACAATTGTGGGTATGACTTCGTTGGTTCGGTTGGGAAATCGGGGGGTTTAGCATGTATTTGGGATCAGGGCTGTTCGAGTACAATAGCTCGATCAAAGACAAAAAAAATTTGGTTATCAAAGGTAGAATCAAAGGGTCTAATGACGAGTTAAACGTGATGAATGTTTACGCTCCCTAGGGTATTTCGGCTAAAACGGTTACGTGGGATAAAATCGAATATGAAATTAGCAGTTCTAGTGGCTTTTGGATTTTAATGGGCGACTTGAACGCAGTGCGGTTCATGGAAGAGAGAAAAACTCAGCCTTTAAACCCTTTTGTGCTAGAAACTTCAATGCTTTTATCCATGATCCAGGGCTATTAGAATATAATATAAAGGGCAGGCAATTGACGTGCATTTTAGATAACGCTGAAAAACTGAGTAAAATCGATAGGTACCTGGCCAGCTCGTGTTTTTACAACAGGTGGCCAGAAGCGGTTCTTCGGGCTCTCCCTGTTCTTCACTCGGATCACAGTCCTATGCTGATAACAACCAATCAATCGAACTTCGGTCCTCAGCCTTTTAGAATCTTCAACTCTTGGCTCAAAAGGGAGGGGTACGAAGAGGTGGTGGGTAAAGCGGTTGAGACATTTGTTGGTGAGGGTCCTCTAGATGCGGTTCGAACTATGAAGCTAGCTCATATAAGGAATGAAATTAAAGTTAATTTGGAAGGAGGAAGTGGATAAGAAGGAGGTTGAGGAACAAAAGTATGCGCAAGCGGAGATCGAGCATTTAGAAGAGACCATGAAGTTAGAGACTTATTAGAAGAGGAAGAATGGATTCTTTTGGAAAGTAAAAGAGTTCTAAAAGAATTGGAGTTTAAAAAGAATCAAGATCTCAAACAAAGTTTGAGAGTTAAATGAGTGGTTAACGGGGATGAAAATTCTAAATATTTCCACGGGTTGATTAATAGTAGAAAAGCTTCTAATTTGATTCTGGGCCTTACTATATAAGTGAAAAAGGAGATCTTTGGATTTTTTAGAAATAAATTTGTGGAAGGCACAAGAGTTCGGCCTAAGCGCACATGTTCCAACGTTAGCAAGCTCTCAGAGGCAGAAAAATCATTCCTAACAGGAAGGTTTTCTAAAGAAGAAATCAAGAATGCGATATTCGGTTGTGGGGATGATCAGGCACCCGGGCCCGACGGGTTCAATATGCGCTTCATTAAACACTTTTGGCATCATTTTGAGAGCGATTTTTTTGACATCCTGGATTTCTTCCACAATGTAGGAGGTATCACAAGGGGAAGTGGATCGTCTTTTATTTCTTTCATTCCAACAATAAAAGACTCGGTGGAGCTAAATCATTATCTGCCTATTAATCTAGTTGGGGTGATTAGTATGTGTATCTCAAAGATTCTAGCAAATCACCTCAAAAAGGTTTTGGGCTCGGTTATTTTATATTTGCAACCCGCTTTAATTAAAGGTAAATACATTTTAGACGGGCTACTTATAATAACGCAGTTGTTTCGTGGTGCAAGAAAAACAAAAAAAAACAATCGTTTATTCTTAAAATTGATTTCGAGAAGGCCTACAATAATGTCAATTGGTCGTTTTTGCTTGATATCATGGAACAAATGGGCTTTCCTTCGTTATGGAATAAATGGATTTGGGGGGTGTTAAGCTCGGCTAGGTCTTCGGTTTTGGTGAACGGGTTGCCCACATTTGAGTTCCTTTGTGGCAAAGGAAATGAGAAAATGGGATCCCATCTCCCCGTTCCTCTTTCTTATTGTTATGGAAGCGCTCTCTTTTATGCTTGATAAGGCTAAATAAGTTGGGGTTATCGAAGGCATTCGGACTCCTAACGAAGGTCCTATTTTATCTCACATTCTCTACGCGGACCACGCTATAATTATGGGGGACTCCAACATTTCCAAGGTGGTTTGGATTTTGAGATGTTTTTATTTATGCTCAGGGCTGAAAATTAATCTCTCAAAATCAAACCTCTATGGTATTGGAGTGGGATTAAGGGAAGTGGAAGAAAAGGCTAAAATGGTGGGTTGTAAAGCGGGTTCTCCCCCATTCAAATATTTGGGGCTTGTGGTAGGAGCAAACATGAACCGGGTGAATAATTGGAAGTCGGTTTTCGATGTGTTTGAAGCTCGTCTTTCGTCTTGGAAGGCGTCTTCGCTTTCGATTGGGGTAGAGTAACTTTAATTAAATTCATGACGAAAAGTCTCCCGAATTACTATATCTCTTTGTATAAGGTGCCAATTAAAATGATAAAAGACTTGGAAAAATTGATTAAAAGATTTTTATGGGGTGGCGATAGTGGGGGACACAAAATGCATTAGGTAGCTTGGGAAAGAGCTTCGACTCCGAGAAAGGAAGGGGGCCTCAGTTTAAGTAGCCTTAGAAACATCAATGTGGCGCTTCTTTCAAAATGGGGGTGGCATTTTAAATCGGAAAATAACAATCTTTGGAAGAAGGCGAAGAGGCGTTCCATACTTGTAGGAACAATTGGGATTTTATTCAATGTCGAAAGACGTTGTGCGGGGTGTGGAACAATATTGTAAAAATTACTTCAAGGACCTTGGTAGAGAATTTACATTTGCGTCGTTTCTTTAATGGGGTTTATAGGAATGGGGAGAGTATTGGATTTCCGGTAGACCCTTGGTTATCCAATGAACCGCTCAAAGATATGTTCCCGAAACTTTTCAGCATTGAGCGGGCTAAAAGATGCAGGATTATAGACAGAATTGGAGGGGATTCGGGTGGGTCTTGGAGCTGGAAATCGTTGCCGAACACACCCCAACAGTTGGTTGAATTTACTCAGCTTAACACCCTGATTCAGCTCGTTCAGCTCACGAGTTGGGCGGATGGTTGGCAATGGATTGGTCTGAGTTGCGGGAGTTCAGTGTGGGAGCTATGAAAAACTTGTTGTCTAAGGGGTTGGACCGTAGCAGTAATTATTTGATGCATTGGTGTCGTTGGGTTCATCTGAAGTGCAGTATTTTTGCTTGGTTGGCAGATTTGGGCATAATCCCTATGGGTATGGCGTTGCGGAGTAGGAACACAATAATAGAAGATGTGATTTGTCCGAAGTGAAGACGCTTGGGTTTATTTGGGTGAGAAATAGATCGAAACTAAAGCGCCTCTGGTGGGCTAGTTGGTGTAATTTTTTTTTATAATGTAAGCTCTTTGTCTTGGCCATCCCGTTTTGGGGGTGGTGGTGTTTCTAATGAAGTTAACCTTTCCAAAATAAATGTATATATAGAAATTTATTTGGGTTCATTTGTTGACTAACCTTTTAATGGAACAATCTGGTAGGGGATCTAACTGGCAACCGTCATGGCCGGTTATTGTTTCCGGCAACCACCCTTATATCAAAGCAGGTTGAACAATTAACTCCGCTATGAAGTGGTAGAACTCCGCTATGAAGTGGTAGATCCAAGATTTTTTTTTCCAGTGGGTTCCTTTTAGTAAATGCTCCAATTTTATATAACCAAACATAAAGGTTCTCGCTAATAGTTCCAAATTGAGTGGGTTCCTAGAACCGGTGTTTACATATTGGATCTGCCCCTGCTGCTATGTCCCTCATTTTCAATCTCATATTTTAACGTCCTAAAACGCTTTAACAGAAAAACATGCAGCGGAAATGCAATCCAAAAAATTCTTTCATTAAAACTAGAGTTAATTACACAGATGCACCATGTGGTTTATAGCTAGTTTCACCTTTTAGTACTAACTTTTTTTAACAGGTTTAGGATTTATGGTTTCAATTTTGTAACACCTTTGGGTTCTAACACCAAAATTAGTTAATTTTATCAATATAATGACTAAAACACCCTTCCGTTTTTTTTTTTGTAATTTTATCAATGTAACACCTTTGGGTACAAACACTTAATTTTATTTAAGTTTAAATCAATTTTACAAAGAATTTTGAATTAAAATTATTTTTGTATATAACAATTTTAAAATGTCTTGGTATGATCATAACATACAACCCATACTCCACATTTAAAATAAGTTGGTCGAATATGCATAATTACATCTAAAAATTAAGAAATTATTAAACTCCTTATTTATATCAAATCTATAAATATATATGCTTATAAAGTATGGGTTGTATATTATAATCATACGAAACCAACGTTTTCTTCCTTTTTAGATTTGAGAAACTAAGCTAGTTAATTTTCCATCAAATAATTTCAATTATGGAGACATTTAATCTACATATGAATATATGATTACGCACGTAATTTATATTTTATATACGATTCTTCATTTTTTTATAAACATGTTCATGTAACAAACATAGTAATAATCTACTAGTATATTATATCTAGTTTATTTAATAATCACTGTTTCAAAACATATAGCTAGTCAAAACATTTTAAAATTATTATATACAAAAATAATTTTAATTCAAAATTCTTTGTAAAATTGATTTAAACTTAAATAAAATTAGGTGTTAGTACCCAAAGGTGTTACATTGATAAAATTACAAAAAACAGAAGGGTATTTTAGTCATTGTATTGATAAAATTAACTACTTTTGGTGTTAGTACCCATAGGTGTTACAAAATTGAAACCATAAAACCTAAACCTGTTAAAAAAAAGTTAGTACCCAAAGGTGAAACTAGCTATAAACCACAGGTTCCATCTGTGTAATTAACAGTTAAAACTAATTAAGATACTTAGAAACCATTCATAAATATTGTTCAGGTGTTACATTGTTCATTCTTTCTTATTACATTTAATAAAAACATAATTTCAAATACGTTACCACGCCCCTATACCATTGTGTCCTGACTCGATCTTCAACCATTCCTTGCTTCATAAGAAATACCTTCGCAAGCTACATTGTAGGTCCTTATAAGATCGTTATAACACCTGATCCTTGTTGTATAATGTATAAACAAGTGCGAAATCCAAGCTTACACACAACCAAAGCAATAACACAAAAGATATCACTTCAAAGTTTCCTTGTATTGATTTCAGAAGAGTGGCAGTACATAAATTCACTATATGCTCTTCAACTCTCTGAGTGTGCTCTCTGCTCAAGCAAGATGACAACTGCTAGTATTTATACTGCATACCAGCAGGTCATTACGTCGATAGTCCAACGATAGTCATAAGGTTGACCGATAGAGTGACAATCGATCAATATCTTCAATCGATAGACATCAAGTTGATCGATAGTCGCTATCGATGGTTAGCAAAATGTCACAGACTATTGTTCAAGAGATGATAGGAGGATATCATCACTTGATAAACTTACATAAGGTTAAACTTAAACAAATCAATGTATATAGATTGAATTACAAATAAGACAAACATAAAAACAAACTACAGAAAAAGATTTGTTTCAACAAACTCCCCCTTGGCTGCAGCTTGTTGTCTTTGATCTTTCACTCCTGCAATATGTCTTGATGAACTTCGGTCCATTTGCTCCCACAGTTGATCCCATGATAGAAACAAATCCGAATGACTCTTTGATTCTTCATCGCTTGATAAACATCCTTGTCTTCGAAGAAAATCTCATTGTTGAACAACTTTTGAATATCGCCCTGAGACATGTTAACAATCCACATTGGATCCAGCATTCTGAAGTTTGGTGAACCGTTTTTAAGTACAACCACATCTTCACAAGTATCAGAATCATAACACCAAAGCTTTATGTCTCCCAAGAAGTCTTGCTTCATATTCATTAACAGAATCTTCTTCATCACCTTGGGAGTCTCATACTTCAACATATACCGATCGGTATTAGTTTCCGAATCCAAGGAGTAAGGGATTTGAATATCCTGGGGAAACTGAGGCTTGTAGAGTTCATCATTCCACCCTCTACGCTTCTCCAGTCTGAGCTTCTTATTAAACAACTGAACACTCTATCTTTAGCACGATTGATAACTCAAAGACAAGACATCATAATAAAGAAAGGATAGAAGACTCAGCAATGATCTGAAGTACTGGATCCCATGTTCTCTCTTTACAGCCATGCAGTGTATTTCCTTGACAAACATCCAACACAAAATTCTTAATTCCCGATGAACGATTTTTCTCTAGCTTCATGTATTATACTTGATTGGGGGGGGGGGGGTGGATGAGGTTTACGATGGTGTTCAAGGAAATCCTCCCTCCATTCTTTCAAAGTCATCTCCCGGTCAGTTGGAATGTCAGATGTATCACGATGTTTCAATCTTTCTTGAATGTCATCCTCGGTAGAGTTCAGGAAGCTGTCACAAATGGATGAAACTCTGTACCATCATCACGAACATACGTTTCCTTATCCACATCAACTCCATATACAATCTATTCAACATCATCAAGATCTGTACCATCGCTTTCAGTTGGAAGTGGTTCATCCTCAGCATTAGCAACTTCATTCATCTTGTATAGAGCCTTCAATTGATCTTCAGTTAAATCGTGTACAAACTCTCCTTCCTTTAGAGGTTCACCCATAACTGGGTGTGTCTCATGCTCCAGAGGCATGGACGATTCTCCATGAGGGTCAGACCCTACGAGCTTGTCGTTCTAGTTTTTGGTTAGTAGTTCAGCATTCACAGGCAAAGCAACTACAACTTCATTAGTTTCAGCAGCAAACATATTTTCCACACCTCCAACAATATCTCCTTCGATGTCAAAGTTGAACTTCTCTTCATCAATGTAGATCCCAGGAGACCATGAATTCAACCCATCAATCAAGAACAAAATAACAATCGAACAAGAACAAGAAGAGAGGGATAAACCCTAATATGCAATTGTATTATAACTGAACAATTGAATCTGATTGATACAAGATACAATATTCCAGATTACCATAACAAATGAAAATCCTAAAGTATTTATAGACTTCAATGGGTGCGAGTGTAGAGTCGTGTCCTTTCACGAATAGTCACGTCTCTAGAATATGTGGATGAGAATGGAACTTGAAGAGGTGTGTCTTTACATCCACAAGTCGCATCCCTTGATCCCTTGTATGCAGCCAATCGCGAACAAACATGTCCTCAGGGACATACCCTTTCGATTAGAGGAGAAGTTGCCAACTTCCAGATTGTCAACTTTAGTCCCCATATTTTATATCTACCTTATAACCGCCATCTAAATAACTTTAAACTAATGCATAATCAACCCTTGCACTTCTATCAAACTTTGATCACACAATTAAGGCCAACATTCACCCCCCTAATTGTTGATCCAAGATTGATTCTTGAACTTTGCATGCTTCTTCCTGGGCAAACTATAATCCTGGTGTATGCGTCACACACTACACCAAAACCTTCGCGGCCTCATCCATGTCTACATATGACTATGCAAACCATTATGTTCCCGCGATGATTCCATCAACAATCTTCAACCCTGCAAGTCCTTAGGGAATTCCAACACGAACACCGTCTCTTGCGATTGATCTTTGTGATGGCATCCTCTCTTCCTTCTCTGTATCTTTTTCTTGGGCAATCTCTGAACCCAATATTTTAACTGTATGCGAATCCGGGATCAACTTCTTGGGAGACTTTTAAATTGGTGAATTCCATGAACGAAGGATGGCTTCCCCTGCGCGTACTGTTCACCTTTTCCGCTGCCCGGCCGCTCTTTCCTCCATTCAGACTCGTACCAACATGCTCGGTTCCCCCGGCGATTTCCTGCCTTCCCTCAGATGATTCTTCCGAACGCGAAACCCTTGCCTTGATTGAAGAATTGAATCCATGATCTTGATTCTTTGAGCCTTGGCTCTGATACCAATGTAGATCCCAGGAGACCATGAATTCAACCCATCAATCAAGAACAAAATAACAATCGAACAAGAACAAGAAGAGAGGGATAAACCCTAATATGCAATTGTATTATAACTGAACAATTGAATCTGATTGATACAAGATACAATATTCCAGATTACCATAACAAATGAAAATCCTAAAGTATTTATAGACTTCAATGGGTGCGAGTGTAGAGTCGTGTCCTTTCACGAATAGTCACGTCTCTAGAATATGTGGATGAGAATGGAACTTGAAGAGGTGTGTCTTTACATCCACAAGTCGCATCCCTTGATCCCTTGTATGCAGCCAATCGCGAACAAACATGTCCTCAGGGACATACCCTTTTGATTAGAGGAGAAGTTGCCAACTTCCAGATTGTCAACTTTAGTCTCCATATTTTATAACTACCTTATAACCGCCATCTAAATAACTTTAAACTAATGCATAATCAACCCTTGCACTTCTATCAAACTTTGATCACACAATTAAGGCCAACAATCAATGCCTTCCGATGCACCAGTCTTTTCAAGTTCGCCGGTTGGTGCGGCTGTGGTGTACCAGATTATTTTTTATTTTAAATATGAAATTTGTGCATGTCTATTTTCTAAAAGGTTTTTGAATGTTACTTCAAGGTTAAATTATTGCTGGTGCACCAAATAATTTTAAATATCCTTAGGTGGTTATCATGTTTGTGGGATAGCTGAAGGAACTAATTCTTTAACGTTTTGTATTGCCAAGAGGAACTTGCCATGGCATCGACTCGCCAGGGCTAAGTCAACCGAGTGTGCTCTTCAAACTGTCCGTACACCGACAAGAAAACTGAAAGATTTTTGTCATTACAGATGAGCTAAAGATCCTATGAGCTTGACTTTTTAGCTACAATGAAATGAACTATAGAAAGATACAAGAGGGTTTACAGAAGAATCACAAGTTGGAAAAGGTAGTTTTTTTTTTTAACGGGCACTTCTTTCGAAGAAAAACTGTATGTAGCTATCTTAAATATGATTGCAAAGATGCATTGATTAGATACAAATCCGAATCCATTGTTAGGTAAAAAATGATCCGGTTTAGCGCGCCGTAATGCACACCATGTATAAAATCAGTTATATAAATTCACTAATATAAGCATCTCTAATTTCCATGGAATTTATACGATGTATAAAAGTAGTTATATATATATATATATATATATATTGAAAAGGACAAAAGTAGTTATATAAATTTACTAAGGGTATCCGGGGCAATCGCGGGGACTCGGATCGGTGACCCCATTCCCCGATCGGGAACACCGCCGTCATCCAGGCGGGGACCCTAATCGGGGAGGGGTTTCGGGGGGAGACACCGAAGAAGGTAGGAGAGAGAAGGTGGGGCCACCCTCATTTTCAACCAATGAAAACTTTTTTTTTTAATAAAAAAACAATTCCCCTAAGAGGGGAGTGCCGCCATCAAATTGGGGTGCGAGAGGAGTTTAAGAGGGGAGTTGACGTGGCATAACCTGATTGGGTGTGCGTAACCCTAACATAAGCATCTCTAATTTCCATGGAATCTATATATGTCAGAGCGGGGAAATTGGGCCTGACATGTGTCTAGGTTAAAACAATACTGAATTAATATTATTATTTTAACAATATTTTTTTTTTTTTGAACGATCAACAAACTCAATCCCGAGCACTTTCAGGGCACCCACTGGACAAACGGAGTACTCCGAGAGTAACCCGAGTCTACCACCAATTCCGGGGAAAACCCGGTAACCCACCCGCCCGTATGCACGGCAGTGAAATTACCTGTAAAACCCGTTTGGCTCAAAGATCCAACCCAGGTTTCCCTGGGTCTCCTATCATTGCCCACCAGCGCCTCACTCTGCACCAAGTGGGAGTCGAACTTGCATCTCTCAAGAGAAATGCAAGCCCTTCACCACTTGATCTAGAGATCATTGGCATTATTTTAACAATATTAGTTTATGCAGCGGCAATATTAGTTCATGGTCTCGAATATTTACATTTATGCATGATACATTTTTTTTGAACGGCAAACTGCTTTTATCCTTATCGTTTGTGGGATTTAAACACAAAATATATCTACCATTAAATTTAAGTGTTTAAATATTTTGTTTTTGTTAATGGACCATCACCCATTTATTAGAATAAAATCTATGAATCTATTAAAATAAATATGTCACATTAATCCAAATACTTAATTATCTTATTTAAATTTAATCTTAAATCTTAAATCTTAAATCATCTATATATGAACTACAAATCCCTGCTTTTACTTATTCGTAATGCAAAGTGATAAAAGCACGTGAGTTTTTTAAACAAAATAATTTAAAGAGTAAACTTCCGTTTTGCTCCATGTGATTTGGTCATTTTAACGGTTTTGCTCCAATAGTTTAAAAATAGCCATTTTCCTTCCTGATTTTTCTAACTTATCTTCATTTTGCTCCCAGCCTCTAACTCCGTCAGGGAGGAAACTGGCAACAAACTCGAAAGATTAGGGAGCAAACTGGCGACAAACTCGAAAGGTCAGGGAGGAAAAATGACTATTTTTAAACTATTGGAGGAAAACCGTTAAAATGACCAAACCACATGGAGCAAAACGGAAGTTTACTCTAATTTAAAATAATGCATGTCACATGAGTTCAAATACTATTAACTAGATTTTAACCTCCTGTGTTAAACAGGCTGCATAAATGTAATTTTATATAATAAATAATAAAAAAAGAGACATTCATAAAAAAAACTTGTGTAATGTCATATGTTAACACATATAGTCATTAAGATTTATCTTATATAAATGTATTTTGATGTACTATTTAATTATTATAACGTTTTAGTTTTTTTATTTATTATTAGGTAAAAAACACATGTATTACATGGGGTTGGATCTCGTTTTTATGATTGTTAGTGTATACATCTGTCGATTTCGTCTTGTATTGAGTCTTGTACTATAAATGTTAGATCAGGGCACATTGTTCGAGAAAATATGAGAGATTAGGTTGTGTTTATGGTGTTTCGCTTGAAAGTGGCCATTTCGCTTGAAATGTCAAATGTTAGGTTCAAGCGAAATCCTATGTGTTGAGTTCGCTTGAACTGACACCATGACAGTTTCAAGCGAATCTGTGATGCTTATATATAGTCATTCAAGCGATCTCATTTGAAACCTTTTGTGATTTTGGATACCGAAGTGCTGCCGGTTTATCCAGCGATTGTACAAGCTGTAATATCAATCAGAAACGTGTTTAAAGTGAATTGCTTGCTGTTTCGAAGTCAGTTTCTTGTTTTCCGCACCTGAAACTGATAAAAACTCCTCTGAACGACTCGTTCGGGTCCCAAAACGATCCTACAAGTGGTATCAGAGCTCAGGAGGAGGAGTTCTGCCGAATTCAGCTGGATATCTTTGTGTTTTCTGTATTCTACACCTTCTTTTTTCATCAGAACAGGATTTATCAGTCAAAATTGGATCAATTTCTCACAGATTGTACAAAACTACTAGTTAACAAACCCTTGAAAGTTTCAGCTTAAAATTCAGTGTAAAAATGACAAAAATGGACCTTAGACCTCATTTCGCTTGAACGATCATCAGAGTTTTCGCTTGAAAGTTAATTGTTTGATAGTTCGCTTGAAATTGAATTACCTGGTAGTTCGCCTCAGTAGTTCGCTTGAAAGTTGCTTGAGTAGTTCGCTTGAAAGTTGATTGAGTAGTTCGCTTGAAATTTGCTGGTGTATTTCGCTTGAAAGTTGCTTGGGTAATTCGCTTGAAAGTTGCTTGGGTAATTCGCTTGAAAGTTGCTTGGGTATCTCGCTTGAAATTTGCTGTTTTTGAAAAAAGTGTTGCCGAAACATGGATTCTGAATTCTACAACGCCTTTGCTACTCCGACTACTCCAGTTACTGTGGTTCAAAAGATGAATATGGAATATGAAACCGGAACGTTGCAAAAACCCCCCAAAGCTTATGAACATTGAAGAATACCATGGCTGGAAAGAAAGATTTGAAAACTCGGTTCAGGCGAATCATCTGAAAGCTTGGGAAAGCATTGAAACTGAATATATTAGACCTTAGAACGCTATGAGAGTTGATAAAATTATATCAGAATTTTCAGACACGGAGAGGGAATGTTACAAAAGAGAGAAAATGATGATAAGTCTGTTACAACAAGCTGTTAAAGAAGACATATTTGTGTTGCTTCAACATAATGGAACTGCGTTTTCAATCTGGGAAGCATTAAAGAAAAAATTTGAAGGAAGTACTGAGATGCTACAGAGTAAAGCTTCTTTGCTGAAAAAGGAATTTGAATTGTTCACGAGTATGCCAGGGGAAACTACGAAGAGTATCATAGAAAGATATTGTCATCTTGTGCGTACCATGTCTTTACTAAAAATCACTAAAACTCCAGCAGAATGGGTCGAGAAGTTAGCTAATGCTTTACCTCAAAAAGAATGGAGTACATATCTCATAATTCTGAAGAATACAGGAGTGTTTCGTAGATTATCAATTGCACAATTTATTGAAAAGCTTGAAGGTCAAGATCTTGAACAATAGAAAATTGCAAGAATGAATAGTTCAAATGCTCAACAAGACATCAAGTTATATTACAAAGGTGATGTTGAGAAAGTTGAAGCAAGTCTAAAGATCCAAACTGCGTTTAGTGCAGGAAACTCATCTGGATCAGGCAGTCAAAGTACAGTCAACACTAATGGGTTTTCAACAGTTAATCCTCCGAGTATTCAAAGTGCAAGTGTTGGAAATGGACATATGATTCAGTGCAATGTGGCATTACATCTTCAAAATGGTCAAAATTTTTCAGAATAAGTTGTGAAAAATCATATGGCATTGCTGGTTACTACGTTGGAATCTTACGAAGGATTGATTGCTGGAAGAATTGGCAATCCAATGCTAACAAAGGAAGATTACGAGATACAGAGGAATTGGAGCTTATGGATATTAAATGGGCTTTAGCAAGTGTTCTAAGAAGGGCTGAAAAGTTTAAAATGATTACAGGAAGAAATGATTTATTGGATGCTCACCTTTCGGCTTTAGGTTTTGATAAATCTAAAGTTACTTGTTTTAAATGTAGGGAGAAAGGTCACTTCAAAAGAGAGTGCAAAAATCAGGAGCCTAGTGGATCAAAGAATCCTTTTGGAAAAGATTATTATTATAAGAAGTCTATATATCAACAAATCACTTTTCAACCGACTCAACAAAAGGATTCTCAAACAGCACATGGAAAAATGATCGAGGATGCAAACAAGAAAGCTTACTATGGCATCATTGATCAAGATGACGAGAAAGTGGCTGAAGGTTTTAGCTGGGACAAGTACATTCCAGCTGATCCCAATGTTAAAGCTTTTATTGCTCAGATTGTTCAAAAGCCAGAGTTGATGAAGGAGTGGATGGCTGTGTTATCTGATGATGAGGAGAGCCAAGATGGAAAATCTGTTTCTTCTGAAAGCAGTGACGATGAGGAAATTGAACAGATAAATACTGCAAAAATTCATTTATCTTCTGACAGTTTTGAATTTTATTTTGCAGATAAATTGAAGAAACTCAAAGAGAGAAAAGCTGCAAAAGAACAGGAAGAAATTAAGATTGTTGAGGTAGAAAAGTTAGTTGAAGTAGAGAAGATTGTGGAGATTGAAAAGATTGTTGAAGTCATAAAACCTTGTCTTTCATGTTTGGTATCTTGCAAACAATGTGAAGAAAAAGACGAGAGGTTTAATGAATCAGAAAAGATGAAAGAAAAGTTGCTGTTTGATGTAAAGAATTTGAAAGAATCATATGATGTGTTAAACAGAACAGTGACTAGTTTACAGAAAACAAACACAGAAAGAGAAGCTGCTTTGAAGATGATGAATGCTACCATGATGTCAAAGCAGAAAGAGATAAATTTTTACATTGAAGAATGTGCGAAATGGAAGAAAGAGTTGGACAGTGAAGCAGCTGAGAATGAAAGAATCAGATGATTACTTCGAAGTTATACAAGTTGTGATTACATAATTGATAGAATTTATCCTACTGTTGCAGGTTTTGAGACGTTTAAAGACGAAGACAAGAAGTCAAAGAAAAAAACGGATACTGGTAAGAAACAGAGTGTCTGTTATAATAAGTGTCCGCCTCCAATTTGGGAAGGGTATTCGCCTAGAAAACCGAATGAAGAACAAGTCCAAAAGGAAGTTAATCTAAAGTTAGAGTCCAAGTTAACCGATGTATTACCAGACAACATTGATATCACATTCACAGCGTCCGACACAGATCATGAGTCCGAATTAATTAAAAGAATGGTCGATCAGGTGTTGGATAAGGATGAGGAGTCAGAGTCAAAGTCCGAGTTCGAAAGTTCGTGTTTGTCGGTCGGAAGTTCGAGTTCGTCTGGAAAGAGTTCAAAATCGTCGGGAAAACGGGTTTATAGTAAAGAATTTTTGTTGTCAAAATCTAATTTGTATGACGAAACATTTGAAGTTGCTTATACTTTGAATGATTCTGACAAATTATATTTTGATAAAGAGTTTCCAATAAGAAATGTTCGTTTTGACATGATCAAAAAGGTTTTCAAAATAACAGAAATTAATATTTCTGAAATAAAAGATTTAAATCTTTTTGGAAAACCTAAGAAATACACTTCAAGAGTTCAACAACGTTTAAACAAGAAAAAGAGTTACAATTCTGGTTCTGGTTTTCAAAAGAAATCAAACCAAAATTGTAATAACAAAAGGAAAGGTCTTGGTTTTATTCCACCATAAAATTATAAAAATGAAAAATTTTCTAAAACATATACAAAATTTGTTTCAGGTCCGTCTGCTGAAGAGGAGAAGAAGAGCTCATTTTGGAGACAATCAAATCAAGAATTTTTTGCTGAAAAGAAGTTTGAAGCTCATCAGAGGAGAGAGACTAGAACCTGTTTTAGATGCAATGAAGTTGGTCACACTGCATGGAACTGTCCCAGAGCAACTAAGACAAAACAAGGGGTCTCAGAAAAACTAAAAGAAGTAGTTGTTGATAAAACCGAACCACCAACTGAGAAATTTAAAGTGTTTAAAAATTCTACATATGAAGTTGGTGAATGTTCAAAAAGGTTTTACAGGAGAAGTGTGAAGCTTGACAACCAAAAATGGGTTGTTAAGAAATTTGAGGAGAAAACTGGTGATGAATCTGATTCCACAAAATCAGAGGAGCCACCATTTGATGAGAGTGTTGAAAACTCAGTTTTTTCAATGGATGATGAGAACTTTCCACCATTGTGAACTGAGAATTTTAAACAAAAGATTGGGAAGGTTGAAATCTCAAATCAGTTTTATTCTAAGAAGGATAATTTTGATGTTGAGAAAGTGTTTAATGGAAATGTGAAGAAAATTTTCGGAAAGATGGTCGATGGGAAGGTTAAAGGGGTTAAAGATTTTTACGCTACAAAGAAAGCAACTTATATCCCAACTGAATCTGAATTGAAAACACCCAAGGCTGGTCAGGCTTGGGTGGACATTTTCTTTTATTGAAAAAACCTGACTTGCCGGAGATCCCAAGTTTGTAATCGTGGATCAGGAATCGGCATCTTTCTTGATAAAATCTGTTTGTATGAAAGAATCTTAAAAGTGTTAAATTTTACAGGTTTTGCTTTGCCGGAGCTTCCAGGTTAGTAAGTGTGAAGCAGGAATCGGCATCTTGATTGGTAAAATGGTTTGTGTAGAAATTTTATTCCTACATGTGGTTATATGATTTGGATATTTTTACAAGTGGTAAGAGGTTGGATCTTACAAGTGATTCGTCAAGGTCATTAGGTTGAACTTGATGTAATCCTCATATATGTGATTGAATGAACAAGATGATGAACCCGACCCTACAAGTGATTAAAACAAAGCATATTTTCCGGAAAAATCATTTTGGTTAAAACAAACTTAAGTGTTTTGAAATCATAATGAGAAAATAGTTTTGTGAAAGGGGGAGTTCTGATTGTTTATGCCAAGTGAATGGCGAAGTGAAGTGATTCGATATCAGTTGTCCTTTACTTGTATAGTTTATTTTCAAATTTCCTTTAATGTGTTTGCATTTTAGGGGGAGTAGAAATTTTTCAGAAAATCCAAAAACATTAGAAAATTTGAAAAAAAGTCAAAAACATGATAAAATGAAAAAATGAGTTTTGTTGTATAAAAGAGGAAATGATAGTACATCAGTGGACGATCACGGCATGCTAAAGAATTGGAAAGTTAAAATGTGATAAACGATCTCACTGATGATGTGCCAGTAGATTTTTGCACATTTAGTAGATTGTGACGAGATATAAACCTAAATTCAAACTTGCTTATATTATGGGGAAACATTTCTTGGATATATGGGTAACCCCTGAAATCTTGTTTGAAAGGTCCCTCTTTCTGAGATACTAGGTCTTTATGCTCAGTGATATCTGCGGTATTAACCTGGGACTTCTGATTTTGCGGAAGTAATGGCCTAGTCCCCGGAGAATACTTTCCGCTTGCTTGAATGTAACACCCTTAAAATTTGACTTGATTTTAATAATAGATTATACCATTTCAATTAAAATATTATTTAAGTAACATAACTTTCATCAAAGAAGTTCATACATAGCATCAACCTTAGTCAACTAACGACTAAGTTTAAAACGTTTCAAAAGTTGTTTAGAAATTGTTACAACCCATACACAAAGTCTATCAAAGATTTAAATCATTGCGGAAGCTTCAAAATGAGTGTTCGGTTCTTCAACATTAGCTTGATCGCCATCCGGATAATTCCCACTTTTACCAAAGGTCAAAACCATCCAAAACGTTAGTTTTGACAACAATTTATATAATACAAACAAGTCCTAGTATCAAAATATGAGAAAAATAAACAATTTTCAGAAGTTACCCTGCCGCGTGTCGTGGCGGCTCCCGCGTGTCGCGGAGGATCATGATGATCCTGTCGCGTGGCGCGGCAGGAACGGTTTTCCAGCAGGTGGTGTTTTGAGCTGCATTTTTCTGCCAGCTCCGGAAATTCAAAGTTTTAACTTCATTTGACCATAACTTTTGACTCGTAAGTCCGTTTTAGGTGATTCTTTTTCCTATACGTCTGTAAATTCATTACCGACGTGTCTATCAACATAACTTGCATAAATTTTCTGTTTAAAAACTGTTGGCCTTTATTTTGCCACTTTATTTATTCGACCCGTTTGTCTACAAGTTCAACAACTTGTTTTATTGTCATCTTATGACTACGACCGTATTACCCCAATCTCGGTTTACCCACTATAGCGTTTTGCTCCCTTCAAGAGGGACACTTATGCAGAAATCTTCGTGCTTGTTTTCAAGGATTTAAACATGCTTTTCTAAACCATTTGACAAATAGAAATTTCTGAGCTTTAATCCCTCTACAAGGGTTCATGTTTTTGCAACTAGTTAGCGTGTCCGCTTCACGGCTTACGCTTTGTTTATGACCAATCAACAAATGATGGTCATTGACTTCAACGTCATTGGCTAATTCCAATACATCTAACTAGAAATGAATAAATAAATAAACATAATGTACGTAACCATAGGTCGCGTACTTACATAACTTGTCAATGTTGGTTTCTCACCATGATTACCAATTCCCAGGCTTGTCAACCTTAGCGTATCACTTCCATTCCATGGTTTACGCTTTATAACCCAAATTTATCAAATGGTGTTTAAGTTGTTTCAAACACATAACAATTCAACCATTATTTAAACCGTTGGGTTTGTCGAGTGAGTTGCATCACTTCATTGACATTCCAACACGGTAATTTTAAACAGTGATATTAACAACATACTTGTTTAACTATTTTGACCCGTTTGGTTGTCGAGTGAGTTACACCACTTCATTGACATACCAAACACCATCATTTTCGCCATATCAATATTAAACATATCTACAACTAGGTTTATCTATATAAATGTAACGAGACAACACGTCACGTACCTTTGAAGCGCACCCTTCAAACGCGTATCTTCTCCGGCTTGTCCACTCGACGATCCGGATTCCTCGCCTAAAGAGTTCAATTCTCATTCAATTTAGAACTCTTCTCATAGTTATTACCGCATAATTTACTAAAATAATCAAATATGCGTTTTCATCCGATTCTTAACATATTAACCCTCACTTAGGCATTTTAACGAACACCTAGCGGGTCAGATTTTTACATAACCATTACTAGGTTCTTGACATGTTATTTTCATCTATATTCACTTCAATTAACAAATCTATACTAAAATTTAACATCAATAATTTCAGATTCATCACATGAATTCAGATTTCACTAGAATAAGAACCATAATTCTAGTGTTTATTTAGTTTCTACAAACTCACTAATCACCTACAATGGTGATTATAAACCCCACAAGTATAATGCTATATTTTAACAAGGAATCATCTAGGATTTATCACTAGATGCCATATTACTTCTAATTTCATCCATGCAAGACATAATCAAGCTAAATCTCAGTTTTTCACAATAAACCTAGAACTTGAGATGAATCGAAACATCAAGATTTTACATACCATATGATCCCCTCAACTAGGTGATCATTAATTTATGCTTGAAAATCGATTTGGACATGATTTAAGCCTTCAATTTGTGGCTTTTGTGATTGTTAGGGTTTTGGAGAAGTGGGGGTCGCCCTTCCCTGCTTCTGATCGAACCAGACCTCACAAAAGTGAGTTTGGTTTTTGTTTTAAGCAACTAGGTTTCATTTTTAACAACATAAGCCCCTCAACCTTTGTTAACTTTATAATTTAGACCTTTTTCAATCCCTTCATGTGTTACTACAAGACAACTAGCTAACTAGGTTATTTATTTCCTAGTTAGCTTATTCTCGTTTATTTAGTATTTTGAAATTTTAATATAAGGTTTTATAAATTTCGGGATGTTACAAGTCCACCCCCCTTAAAAGGGTTTCGTCCCCGAAACCTTCTTTAAGCAGTCCTTTGGTCTAGACCTAACTATCCTTGTTGCCTTCTTGACCGGGTTGTGTTTTGACCATCCAGTCACTGAGTCTGTCGGCATACTTATTTCACGCTAGTCTTATATTGACAAGCGTTCTATATAGGTCACCACATTATTTTGACTACAACTTGTTTATTGCCTAGACTAAATGGTCACCATTTTACCTTATACCTCGTTATTTGGGTATACTATAATGCCGTCATCGGCATTTTGCCTGTTTATTATTTCACATCTAATAAATCGTATTATAACGTGGCTGTATTCTGTATCCTTTTTTGTGTCCGTGATCACATCACGTCATGTTTAGGTTTATGTTAGATTTTCATTATTATGAATCTTCCTTTGAATACATCATCTTACACCTATCGGAGTTAATACCTGTATCCTTTAGTATTAGCCATTTTCTAATTTCTCTCGTTATACTTATATTTGTTAGAATGTCGTTTCTTACTAAAACTGAATTTTAGTTTAATGTTTTTCTCTTTAACACATGTCAATTTATCATATCAGAAATTGACGACAAGAATTATTCTTCTCCGTTATCATTTTACGCGGGAAATCATGACTGGCTCCCACACTATATATTATCGACCCGTAGGTTCCTTTACTTAGCCTCGTAGGCTATTTTATTAAGTCTTCATATCTTTATTCGATTGCATAAGTATACATATGGCGTTAAGGCACCTCCTTTTTATGTTTAGAATAATAAATTTTCGCTTTCAAGATTCATTTGACCTTGACCGTAGTCTAAGGCTACAGCAGTTTCCTTTTGATCTATTCTTCCGACCCTATGACTTCTTCCGTCATTTTCGCATTGGTTTAACTCACTCATGCTGTTATGCGATTTTCGCCCCTATTTCCCTTCAACCCGTTACCGGGTTCGTTATCTTAATGTTTTTAACATCCCGGTTTTACCGGTTTGTATTTTCCTTTCCATATTCTTTTACGACCTATAACATTGGTTCAGTAATATTTCGCACTTTCATTATTCGGGTTGCGCTTACTTGGAATATTAAGTATTATACTTTATTCGGCCCGTCCAGTATTAAAATAGTTGAACTTAACTATCAAAATTTCTGTTTTCGCGAAGTTTTATCATTCTTTAGTCATGATTCTTAATCCATGTCTTTTGACTTTTAATCTGCATCACCTTCCCTTGGTTTACATATATATTCGTATTCCTACCCATCTATCGGGTATTTCACCGAATTCATTATCAAAGCAGCCATTCCGTCATGCATTAAGACTTCGTTTTGATTTATTATGTGGTATTAGCGTATTCTGTCTCCCTTATTCCACCAAGTCCTTTATTCTTTCATTCATCTTGCTTGACTTGTTCGTGTGTACTTCATCACTTATGATAGTCAAACTTTACCCTTATTCCCTAACATTCTTGTTTATTGGTTAATACTTTTATTTACCTTGATTTCTTATCCCTTCCTTTGGGCTTATTACCTTAATGTAACACGCCCTCGTCATCCGGCTTCCATTTACCTTTATTATCAAGCATTTTGCTTATTCGACCCGAACATCACCTTCCTTTTGTTAGCGATCTTTTTAGGTCTGTTTCTCTTACTAATGCTCAGAAGGCCCATTTCTTAAGTCTTATTTGGTAAAACCACCGTTATGATAATACGGCTTTTGGGGTTTACCTATTCTTATTCTAGCACTTTTTATAAAGTTTATTTTACTAGGCTTTTACCCAATCACATCCATTACTGCGATCATCGTTCTTTCTTATGAGGATTTGATTAACAATGTATTACTTGGATGGTTACCCATACCCAAGTTTCTGAATTTGCATTTATTGATACTTTATTATTCATAGTAACGAATAATACGTATCATTCATTTAACTTCTTTTTCGCGGATATTCTTGGTCTGAATTTTAATTTCTCATCCTTAACCTTAATCCTATTGAAACAATAACAGAATTAATTCATTTAATTTTATTATTGTTTATTGTTGCATGAAATTTATCTACATCGTCTGTTGATGTAAATGACGCTCCTACGCGTTTTATTTAGTTAGGCCAAGTCAATAACCTTGTCTTCGCTATTTATTATTATTGAAATTTCCGGGTTCGAGTATACACGCACTCCTTCCCATTGCAATATCTATCGAGATTACTTTTACCTCGATGCTCAATGTACAGTTTCAGCACCTTTTATAAACAACAGAACTCTTATCATTACCTAATTCTATTTCTCAAAGCATAGGTAATTTCGTTAACGCGAATGTAGGATGTTGAATAAATCGATATAAAACAAGCGATTTATTTGCACTCGTAATAATTAAAAATTCATGCTGAAATTTAATTTACAAGAGTATACCTGAAGCGACATCAGGTTCAGCTTTAGCCTTTGTAGCTGTTATACAAAACAACTTTGTTCTTGATTTCCGGGCATCAGACTTTGTGTCGGTTGTATCCTTGGTTCCAAGCCTCTCTGGACGTTTAGACTTTTTATGTCTTGGCTTACCACATATGCCCTTGTGAATTTTTCCACAAAATTTACACATATGTACTACACTTTTTGTAACTCCTTTCTTGGGAGCTTTATTAGACTTGGATTTCTTTATGGGGCCTGGACTCATATCCAACACCCTCCTTTCTTCTATTTCTTGTAATATGATGTCTTTCAATTCGGCCATCATATCGTCCACCACCGGCACGATTGTGGTTTGTAATCTATCAATATACTGTGATAGACTATTTTCTAGAGCTTTTCCGACTGCCTCGGAAATCTTAGCTTTCATTTGTACAGTCAATTGAGATGTCAAATCATCTCCTGTTACTCTAGACATTTCTTTAACTGAAACATTCATAATGGTTGATCAATAATTATTTAATTCATTTCCATCTTATTATACGGAAATTTTGTATCATGCTCACTTAATCATAAGTAATGTGTTATTCCTTTTCGGTTTGGTCAAGTACATATCTTGCCTTACCTTTCTTACTTAGTGTATTTCCAAGGTTCGAGGGTATTTATACACTCCTTCCATACACTTTTCACATATTTCTTATCGTTTAATTTTTATCTAAACTCAATTATAAGTAACTCTTATCGGATGTCTTGAAACTGAAATGTTTATATCGATTTTTGAACATCTCTTTTATAACATAACTTTGTTTGCTTCGTTTTAGCCAAGTTCGTAACTTGCTTTAACCGTTCTCATTTAGTGCACTTTCCGGGCTTGAGTGTATTAATGCATTCTTCCCGTGCACATTAATTTTCTTTTTCTAATATTCAAATAGAATCTACTAAATGACTAATTCTTACCGGATGTTTGATCAAGCTTTGAACCGAACACTTTGTTGACAACCTTAAGCTCTGATTACCAACTTGTAACACCTTTAAATTTGACTTGATTTTAATAATAGATTATACCATTTCAATTAAAATATTATTTAAGTAACATAACTTTCATCAAAGAAGTTCATACATAGCATCAACCTTAGCCAACTAACGACTAGGTTTAAAACGTTTCAAAAGTTGTTTAGAAATTGTTACAACCCATACACAAAGTCTATCAAAGATTTAAATCATTGCGGAAGCTTCAAAATGAGTGTTCGGTTCTTCAACATTAGCTTGATCGCCATCCGGATAATTCCCACTTTTACCTAAGGTCAAAACCATCCAAAACGTTAGTTTTGACAACAATTTATATAATACAAACAAGTCCTAGTATCAAAATATGAGAAAAATAAACAATTTTCAGAAGTTACCCTGCCGCGTGTCGCGGCGGCTCCCGCGTGTCGCGGAGGATCATGATGATCCTGTCGCGTGGCGCGGCAGGAACGGTTTTCCAGCAGGTGGTGTTTTGAGCTGCATTTTTCTGCCAGCTCCGGAAATTCAAAGTTTTAACTTCATTTGACCATAACTTTTGACTCGTAAGTCCGTTTTAGGTGATTCTTTTTCCTATACGTCTGTAAATTCATTACCGACGTGTCTATCAACATAACTTGCATAAATTTTCTGTTTAAAAATTGTTGGCCTTTATTTTGCCACTTTATTTATTCGACCCGTTTGTCTACAAGTTCAACAGCTTGTTTTATTGTCATCTTATGACTACGACCGTATAACCCCAATCCCGGTTTACCCACTATAGCGTTTTGCTCCCTTCAAGGGGGACACTTAGGAAGAAATCTTCGTGCTTGTTTTCAAGGATTTAAACATGCTTTTCTAAACCATTTGACAAATAGAAATTTCTGAGCTTTAATCCCTCTATAAGGGTTCATGTTTTTGCAACTAGTTAGCGTGTCCGCTTCACGGCTTACGCTTTGTTTATGACCAATCAACAAATGATGGTCATTGACTTCAATGTTTACTACTCAACCTGTTTTAACCCGTTTGGTTGTCGAATGGAAATCACCATTTCGAGACATTCCAAACTCTATTTCTAACACATGTTTTGACCCGTTTTATTTGTCTAAGGCACTTCGTCACTTCCACGACTTAACGGGTTTTCCTCTTTGGCTAATTCCAATACATCTAACTAGAAATGAATAAATAAACATAATGTACGTAACCATAGGTCGCGTACTTACATAACTTGTCAATGTTGGTTTCTCACCAAGATTACCCATTCCCAGGCTTGTCAACCTTAGCGTATCACTTCCATTCCATGGTTTACGCTTTATAACCCAAATTTAACAAATGGTGTTTAAGTTGTTTCAAACACATAACAATTCAACCATTATTTAAACCGTTGGGTTTGTCGAGTGAGTTGCATCACTTCATTGACATTCCAACACGGTAATTTTAAACAGTGATATTAACCAGTGTTGTAAAAGTCGCTAGGCGGTCCCTAGTCGGCCGACTGGGGAGTTGGGAGTAATCGGAGTACTCGGAGAGTACTCGGGGAGTACGCGGACATGGTAAATATAAAGAAAATTAATTGTTATATATTATTTATGTGTTAAAATAAGCATAATTCATGTCAACTAGGTATAATTTAAAATGAAACATGTTTAAAGTTCAAATATTCTGAATACAAGTCCGACTAGTCTGAGTACAAGGCCGAGTAGTCCGAGTACAAGGCCGAGTAGGCCGATTTTGACCGAGTTTGACCGATTAAAAGTCAAAAATCCACGTTGACCGCCTAGACCGACTAGGCCGACTAGGCCGACTAGGCTCCGACTAGGCCGACTAGGCGCCGACTAGGACCGAGTACTCCCGAGGCCGACTAGTTGGGACCGCCTAGGAGGAAGTCGCCAAGGTGGAGGTCCGAGGACCGAGTACTCGCCGAGTACTCGGCCGAGGAATCCGACTTTTGCAACACTGATATTAACAACATACTTGTTTAACTATTTTGACCCGTTTGGTTGTCGAGTGAGTTACACCACTTCATTGACATACCAAACACCATCATTTTCGCCATATCAATATTAAACATATCTACAACTAGGTTTATCTATATAAATGTAACGAGACAACACGTCACGTACCTTTGAAGCGCACCCTTCAAACGCGTATCTTCTCCGGCTTGTCCACTCGACGATCTGGATTCCTCGCCTAAAGAGTTCAATTCTCATTCAATTTAGAACTCTTCTCATAGTTATTACCGCATAATTTACTAAAATAATCAAATATGCGTTTTCATCCGATTCTTAACATATTAACCCTCACTTAGGCATTTTAATGAACACCTAGCGGGTCAGATTTTTACAAAACCATTACTAGGTTCTTGACATGTTATTTTCATCTATATTCACTTCAATTAACAAATCTATACAAAAATTTAACATCAATAATTTCAGATTCATCACATGAATTCAGATTTCACTAGAATAAGAACCATAATTCTAGTGTTTATTTAGTTTCTACAAACTCACTAATCACCTACAATGGTGATTATAAACCCCACAAGTATAATGCTATATTTTAACAAGGAATCATCTAGGATTTATCACTAGATGCAATATTACTTCTAATTTCATCCATGCAAGACATAATCAAGCTAAATCTCAGTTTTTCACAATAAACCTAGAACTTGAGATGAATCGAAACATCAAGATTTTACATACCTTATGATCCCCTCAACTAGGTGATCATTAATTTATGCTTGAAAATCGATTTGGACATGATTTAAGCCTTCAATTTGTGGCTTTTGTGATTGTTAGGGTTTTAGAGAAGTGGGGTCGCCCTTCCCTGCTTCTGATCGAACCAGACCTCACAAAAGTGAGTTTGGTTTTTGTTTTAAGTAACTAGGTTTCATTTTTAACAACATAAGCCCCTCAACCGTTGTTAACTTTATAATTTAGACCTTTTACAATCCCTTCATATGTTACTACAAGACAACTAGCTAACTAGGTTATTTATTTCCTAGTTAGCTTATTCTCGTTTATTTAGTATTTTGAAATTTTAATATAAGGTTTTATAAATTTCGGGATGTTACATTGAAACATAGCGCCGCCCTCAGCAAATTGATGAAACAATAAAATTGATAGTCATTGCTGTTGAAGAAAAGATCCTCTAAAGGGGACACACCAAAAGTCGAAGTCGTCATCTCTCTGCGTATACGGAAGTATCGAGCTGAGCTCTCACGGCCCTCGCAATATAACCCCTTTACAGATATCATCTGTGGTATACTCACCTGTAAGACTGAATATTGGGATCTGGATACCGGGGTATATTCAAGTAGTGGGACACGCGAATAAGTTTAAGTGCTTAAAACATTAATATCGTATCTCGAAACAGTTGAAATTTGTGTGAAAATTTAAGTGGATCAGTATACTGACAATCTAAGAGAATTGTTTAGAACTTAAAATGAAATCAAGCTTAACGGTGTTGGTGATTTGTCTCTATAACTGATATGATCCTCTTGCACAAACTCATAAAAATATTATCTGTAAATATTTCTTTATTGCATTTCTTTATATTAAAAAAAATTCCAAAAAGTTTTTTTAGTGTGTTTTAGCATAAATTTTGAAAAATACAAAAAGATTTTCGACAACTGGTGTTGGAGAGCTGATTTTCAAAATTCCAAGTGCTAGACATGATGACCATATTGTGAGGGGGAGTCTATGTTTTTAATCAAATGTATTTTAATCTATTTTACAAATGGTTCATCAGGATTATTATTGATAAAATTTTCTGTTTGATTTGAGAGAGAGTTTGAGTTGATATATTCATGTAAATGTTTAAAATTGTAAAATTTACTTTGAGGTAGAGATGGTGCAGGGTTGAGAAAAAGCTGGATGTGAGCTAGTTTGATTGATCCTGAGAAGTTTATGTTTGAAAAGCCAGGTTCCGATATTTGAGGATTCCGAAGACAAAGCATGAGCCAGGCAACGATCTTGAATCTGTGAAAGCAAGACTACGATCCTGAAGCAAATGATGCTGAAGAACTGAAGGAATGTCAGCACATTGTTAAGGGGAGTCTGTTGATGTTGATTGAAAGAGTGAAGCCCAGAGACTGATAAAGACTGAAGTTGCGAAGACTCGACACTTTAAGACTCGTCAACATCTGAGGGGGAGTCTGTTAGTGCATATATCTGTCGATTTCGTCTTGTATTGAGTCTTGTACTAGAAATGTTAGATCAGGGCACATTGTTCGAGAAAATAGGAGAGATTAGGTTGTGTTTATGGTGTTTTGCTTGAAAGTGGCCATTTCGCTTGAAATGTCAAATGTCAAGTTCAAGCGAAATCCTATGTGTTGAGTTCGCTTGAACTGACACCATGACAGTTTCAAGCGAATCTGTGATGCTTATATATAGCCATTCAAGTGATCTCATTTGAAACCTTTTGTGATTTTGGATACCGAAGTGCTGCCGGTTTATCCAGTGATTGTACAAGCTGTAATATCAATCAGAAACGTGTTTAAAGTGAATTGCTTGTTGTTTCGAAGTCAGTTTCTTGTTTTCCGCACCTGAAACTGATAAAAACTCCTCTGAACGACTCGTTCGGGTCCCAAAACGATGATACATTCAAATATGAAATACCATGATTTTAGTTAGTTTTATGCACCTTCATGCTTATTTGTTTATTTCATTCATAAAATATTCGTCTCAAACTTGTATTCAAGAGAGTTTACGGTATAGAAAGGTGGAGATCGATCCCACGTTTTTATATATTTCATCATTTTTATGAATTATTCCATGAAATCGAGAATTAAATTCTCTTTGAATGGAGTATAGAATTGTTATATTTAAAAATGGTTTTCTTTCTAAACGTTGATGCAATGTGCGATAAATGATGGGTTTAAACTAATTATAACAGTATGCCTTACATTACAAAGGTGAAACCAAGTTGTCTAGATTTGACATTTGAAAGAATTGTGCGACAATAATGGTGAGTTTAAACCATTATAGCGATCCATCTAAAAACACGTATAATTTGATAGAAGCATATGCCCTGGACCTAGAATAATTATTTATTCTAGTGAAAAAAAAACATTAATACAATTATTAAGTATATATCAAATGGGAACCTTTTGATTCCTAATTTACTATAATTTCAATCACCGAACTCCAAAGTATATATATCTACTCATAATACTTGGGATATAACTTTATGATTATATAAAAAAAGAAACGTTTATTTATAGAAAAACAAATATTTATTCTTATCTAATTTTTGTTTAAAATTATTATTATTTTTGTTTGAAATTATTATTATTTAATATGAGATACAAATTGAAAAAATGGAAGAAAGCATTAGAAAGTGACATGTGTCCAAAAAAAGATTTTTATTTAGGTTGTGATCATGATCCCCATGACCCTCCATGTAAGTGTCATGTCACCCACCTCTAATCCACCATCCAAAAATACTACCCTAAGGGTCATGACCCAAACCTTTATCCCCTAATTTATTTTAATTTATTTATTTTTATCTGAAGGAAAAGGAAAAAATTTCTTGAAAAATGAAAGGAGGACCATGGTTGTCATGGTTTAATCCATGCAAACCATGATGGATCATTCAAGAGGATGGTGTAGCCTTTCATTCATGTTCTTAGATGGTAAATCATGTTCCAACTAGGTATATAGGAAGATATTTGGATTAATTTACTAATTTATGGAAAAATTAAATATTTTCTTCTTGACTTGAATTTGAAAGAAAACAAACGGCATCATGATTATTTAATAAAATTAAAGATTTTTGACCAAGTTTTCTCCTCCTCATTCCCGTATCTTTTAATCATATAACCCGTCAAACGACTATTCCACATCCAATCATCCATCATCATCAGTCAATATTGCCTCACTAACTGTATTCTTCTTCCGCTCTGCACATTAATCTCTTCCTCTCTCATCAATGGCTGCAATCGCCCATAACTTCCCGACATTTCTTCGGTTGTTTAGGGACAGGCGCGTCCAACGCCTTAAAAGCATGGGGAAGGGGTTATCGTAACCTTCTAACGGCCGTTCAGTGCAACCTGAAATGATCGTTAGAAAACAATTTGTGATTAGAAAGTAAATGGCATGTGTATAGCCTTCGTATTGCAAGATTTGTTTTTCCTTCTTATTTGTTTTATTTTTCCTATTACTAACTTTGTATATCTATGTTTGATTTAATCATAACTAGCAAAATTACTCCGCGCTTCACGGCAGAAATTCGATTGGTATCGTTTCACTTCTTTATTGTAACAATACTCGCTATAGCAATTGAAAGAAAAACCAATGCTTTATTACTTGGAGTCAAAGGTAAAAAAAAAGTAAAAAGGAAACTAAAAGAAAAAGCTTTTATGGAGCTTATTTTGGGTTTCTTATGGATGGCTCGACTCGTTCACATTAAAAAACAACTTTATAAGTTAAATACCATTTAATTAAAAATAATAGATTAAAAAACATTAAGCTTTACATATGAATTTGTATCAAATAATTTTTATTGTATAATAATGATCTCTTTTATAAAATCCTTTAGTGTTATAAACTTAAGAGAAAAGGACAAGTATACATTATATACCAATTGTTTCTTTATAAAATCTTTTAGTTTTATAAACTTTAAAAAAAGCACAAGTATATGTATTTATTAAAGATACTAGCTTATAGACCCATGTATTACATAGGTTGAATAAATAAAATATCTTACGTAAATTAAAAATGATAAATATCATACAAAAATTGTTTAAAACCAGCCATAATCAAGAAAATGTCAGTTTTTTCTTTGAAATTTAGAGAAAAGTAAAATAATTTTGAAATAAATTTGCAAATATTAAGAGTATTAAGAGGCCAATATATAACAGATAATTATTGCTAATAATTATTATTTGTATAAGTTAAAACTTACAATTTAATTAGACAACTTGAATTATAAATAATTTGAAATGGAACACTAACATAAATAATATAAAAGTACTTCTAAATGTTAAACATCAGCTTGAGCGTAGATTTCATTAACGGTTTTCACTTTAATATAATATTTTCTTTTCTTTTATGCTTTGGTGACAAGAACATTAAAGTTTAAACATTTTTTTAAAATGACCACAAAATTTTTATACTCTGAATTTTAACGACTTTATTTCTTTGGTTTTTTTTTTCTTACGGTTGTTTTTCAGAGTGTCATTACCGTAATGAACCAAACCGATAACGATCAAAATTGAATTCCAACCGAATCGCACACGGGATTTCAGTAATTGCAAATCAAATCCGTCCCGTTAGGTTATCACACTGATAAAATGTAAACTCAAGATGCTATATACATATCATCTACAATAATTAGAAATGACTTAATTATTATTGGTCAAAAATTAAACTATAAGTTAAGGATTATATAAAATTTAGGGGTATTGGATTTTAATAATCCCAAGTTTCACTGGTTGGCCGATAATAATGCCAACTTCAAAAGTTGCCAACAACAGTCCTAACTTGTAAGATTTTGGCCACCAATGATCCTTGTCTAACTGGGTTAGTTAAATGTGACGTGGCAGCTGACGTGGCAGGTGATTAGTGGCCACGTCACCTGCCACGTCAGCTGCCAAGTCACATTTCACCCGCCACGTCACACTTAACTAACCCAGTTATACAAGGATCATTGGTGGCCAAAATCTTACAAGTTGGGACTATTGTAGGCAATTTTTGAAGTTGGGATTATTATCGGCCAACCAGTGAAACTTGGGATTATTAAAATCCAATACCCCTAAAATTTAATTTAAATACACATTTAGTTTAGTTAAAATACTCATTTACTTATATATCTGTTAATAATATATGTCACACTCTCAAATTTCCACATGCAGAGTATTACCGCGAGGCGTGCGATTGACCAGAATCAAGCCACCAATCATATTGAACAATCATACTAGTTAAATAATTCAACCAAACAAATACGATTAGTGACTAATAAAGTTTAAGTCCATAGTTTTAAGTCCTAAAACAATGTTTAGAATAACAGCGGAAGCAAAAGACAAAAATAAAGGTTTAAAGTTCATGGTTATTATAAAAAGACCCAACATAGGTTAACATGCCCACTACACTCCCAGGCTGCAAGCTGCTGAGTCACGGTGTACCTACAAAGCATGCAGTAAGGTGTCAACATAAAGTTAGCGAGTTCACAAGATGTCCAGTTTTAGTTTCAAAGCATGCAGTAAGGTGTACCACCGGGAATGCATGCTTTAGTAGAGTGTGTGAACTCACCTCAGTTTGCTCGGCAGATAGTTTACTTATTTTAGTCATTGGTCAATCACGTCCTATTATTGTTACCATACTTAATTAGGTTCGTATTTAAATAATGCCATGTATACACGTATCCAACACGTAGCATATAAGTACATGTTTTGCATAACACACATAAAGGTTTTACAGATAAACACATAAGTCCAGTAACATGCACATCGGCCCAATGAATCACACATCCCATCTATATGAGTGTGCGGTTTGGCTGAGGGTGTGCGAGGTGATCTTTAAGTGTGTGGTCCATAGATTATTGGGCCCAGTTGCAAGTGTGAAGCCCAAATGTCTTTTAGTCCAATCAGTACGAGTGTGCGACCTTAAAATAATTGTGCATCCCACTATGGGGGGCCCATACAGAGTGTGCAACTCACACTTTAGTGTGCGACGCCCCAAAGTGTGCGGTCATGCATATTCAAGTTGTACTTTGTGTTTCGTGTGTTGTACAAGGATGTGCGGCTCACCTAGTATGCGACGTGCATTGTTGCATTTGTACGCTGTGCTTCCTAAATGATACATTTTACACTGTACGGTACACATGGCACACTAGAGTGTGCGGTGTGTTGTACCGTAAGCAAGTGGAGTTGTTCATTACCCGAGTGTGCGACCTCTTTTCAATCAAACAGTGAAACAACAGTGTTTTCATACTTAGACAAATTAAACACAGATTTTTACACCATTACTCATGAACCCTAACTTATGCTCTCAATCATTTCAATCATCACACAATTCCTACGAATGTATTCTTGTTTCATTTCGTGAAAATGATCACAAAGACATCATTTATTCATTTAATCCGACCTAGACACTTATGCATCTAAATCACTACGAATCGGACCTTACAAACAGATTTTTAAACGAGAATCACCTCCATTTTTTAAAAGGTTCCAACTTTGAAAATAAAACAGTTTTCTAAACAATCTTTACGCTTTAATATTAAGATCTTTGTTAAATCATCAATCCTCAACACACACTATCACGAAGTATATCACATTTGTAAATCATCACACAAAATGTTAACGTACGAGTCACCGATTAGTTCTAGTTCCTTCCCTTATGTAATATTCATCATGTGAAATCATTTATCATATAAATCCTTGTTTGTTTCGATTATAAATAACAGTAGCATTAATGCAATAAAGAATTTCACACATTAATCACATATTTGTCAAATAAATTCTATTTATTACATTCACATAATCATATCGTACAATAAAGTTGTGTTGGAAAACCCCAAGTGTCACATTATCCCCAAGTTTCAGGATATTTCGTCCCGAAATTTAGAGCGCAGCCATTGACAAGCTAATGCGTTACAATGTTTTCACGGGGTTTAACATCATCCCCCTGATAGATTAGAATTTCGTCCCGAAATTCAGCTGTAGCCTCAGCTGGAAGTATTGTTTGTAAACAACTGGGGATACCTGCGCATCACCTGGTCTTCCCGTTCCCAGGTACACTCTGGGCCACGGCGCGAGTTCCAACGAACTCGAACGATAGGTATCCTGCTACGCTTGAAGGTTTTGGTTTCTTGATCCATGATCTCAACAGGTTCCTCAACAAAGCGTAGTTGGTCGTCGATCGTGAGTTCCTTGAAAGGAACGATGAGAGCTTCATGTTGGGATTGAACCCTATCAGAGGAACAGATAATTAAAGCCAAAACTGGATCAGAGCAGTGGATCCAGAATAAGCAGATGATTACAGTTAGTTCATGCAAATCTCTCCCCTTGAAAGTGGCTTTGTATCTGCTGACCTCCTATCTGCTGATCTTACCAAGTGCTGATCCACAACTGCTGCCTTGCATCTACTGCCAAATGTTAAAGACTGATGGAAGACCAAAGCTCTGCTGATTCAATCTACTGCCTTGAGTCAAGTACTGCTGATCCGGACAAGCACTGCTGGGTTCACAGCAGTGGAAGGATGCAGCAGCTGTTTAAGTGTCTTTATGTAATGAATTGTAATAGCAGTAGTTAGTACATCAGTGTTTGTATAGATCAGAGGTTAGAGTTTCTTAGGAGGTTAGATGTCACTTTCATGGTGACGTCAGCTAAAGATGCTCTGTGGTTTGCAAGTGTCTATAAATAGTTCAGTACTTTGTACTGTTCTATTAGCTCTTTTGATCACATCGTCTTCTTTGCACGAACAAACTACTGAGCTCTGGCTGAGGGGGAGTTTGCATTCATTCATCAATCATTGTAATCGTTGTTGAAATAAATTCAATCTTTCGATTCATTGTGTAAAGATGTTTGATTAAAGTATTACTCTCGTTTGATTGTATGCAAAGTTTGCTTTCATCTTAATTCCGCTGCACAACTCTTTCATTTTCATCTTAATTTCAAACGAAAATACAATCAAAAAGAAACTCAGATCCAACACTTCATCTGATAGACACTTCTTCAGATTCGACACATGAAAAACGTTGTGTACCGCACTCAGCTCTTTAGGTAGGTTTAGTCTGTAAGCTACCTTACCGATCCTCTTGGTAATTTCAAAAGGTCCAATGTATCATGGATTAAGCTTGCCCCTTTTTGCCAAAGCGCACCACACCTTTCCAATGTGAGACTTTTAGTAGAACTCGGTCCCCGACCTGGAATTCTAGAGGTTTCCTACGCCTATCGGCGTAGCTTTTCTAACGGTCACGAGCTGCCGCCATTCGTTGTCTGATCTGAGCAATCTTATCCGTAGTGTCAAGTACAAGTTTCGGGTCGGTAATTTGACTTTCGCCAACTTCCGCCCAACACAAAGGTGACCGGCATTTACGACCGTACAATGCCTTAAATGGTGCTGCCTGAATACTAGTGTGGTTGCTGTTGTTATAAGAAAATTCTACCAGAGGTAGGTGTCATTCACACCCATTTCCGAAATCAATAACACATGCTCTCAGCATGTCTTCGGGTGTTTGGATGGTACATTCAGTCTGACCATCCGTCTGCGGGTGGTAAGCAGTGCTCATATCTAACTGTGAGCCAAAGGATTTGTGCACAGCCTACCACAATTCGGATGTAAAACGTGGGTCACGATCAGAGATAACGGATATTGGCACTCCATGCCTAGCAACTACTTCCTTCAAATAGATGGCTGCAAGTTTCCAAAACTTGTCGGTTTCCTTGATTGCGAGGAAGTGGGCAGACTTGGTTAAGCGGGCTACGGCACCCAAATGGTGTCGTCCCCACTTTAGGATCTTGGTAAGCCAGGAAAAAAATCCATGGAAATTTTCCCTCATTTCTAAGTCGACAAATCGGGTATGACTTTTGATACCGATCTTAACTCTGGCACAAGTCAAGCACTTGCTAACGTACTTATCAATAATGTTGGTGCATGTTATGTGATAAAAACTTTGGCTTGGTCTTTGGATATTAATAGGGTTGGATCATGAAGACTTAAAGGAAAAACGAGTTTGCAAGAGCCCAATTAGTCCGAGTTTGTTATAGGTCTGTTAGGCCCAAGTTATGTCATCATCATCATCATCATCATACTCAGTATATCCCACCAATAGCAAAGCTAAGGTAGGGTCTGAGGAGGGTGAGATGTAGACAGCCTTACCTCTACCCCGTAGGAATAGAGAGGCTGCTTCCAATGTTAGGCCCAAGTTATGTAATAATTGTAATATGGGCAAAGCCCGATTTGTAGGTTATGGGTGTGGATATATAAATGGCCTTAGTCTATTGTTTTAGGGTTAGACATTTTGAGCATTAAGAGAGAATTCGAGTTGGACTTTGAGAATACACAAAAATCGGCTGTGAGTTTCTTGGAGATCTTGAGTGATTGTAAAACATTTCGTGTGTTTGATAATCATAGAAGATCAGTTTGAAAAGTGTTCTTGGTTTTTGTATTGTTCTACATATATTCTTGTTTCTGGTTATTTGATTGATCAAGGAGATTCCGCATCCTTGATTAGTTATCGGTCTTGTTACGATCCATACGGGAATAAGGGACCTACAAATAATGGCTTTCATGTTAGGCCACCAATACAAGGCCTTGAGATCGGGATACATCTTGTAGAGCCAGGATGTATCGAGTAGAGAGACTTGTGTGCTTCGTCCATCACAAGCTCTCCGAGATTTTCGTAAGACGGAACCCAGATTCATTCCATGAAGTAGTAGATGTCGTCGTCTCTAATCTCGAGCTGCTTTTCCATGCCCCGCATAGATTCAGCTAGAAGGTTTTCCGCTTTCAGTGCTTCGACTTGAGCATTTCGGATTTGGTTGGGGAGGTTCGAGTGAATGGTAAGTTGAAGCGCACGGACGCGTTTAGGTTTGGTCTCTTTTCTGCTGAGGGCATCAGCCACAACATTTTCTTTACCTGGATGATACTTGATCATGCACTTGTAGTCGTTTAAGAGTTTGAACCATCGGCGCTGCCGCATGTTCAACTCCTTCTGGTCCAATATGTGCTGGAGATTCTTGTGATCAATGTAAATTGTGCACTTGGTACCGTACAAGTAATGCCTCCAAATCTTGAGTGCAAAGACTATTGCTCCCAGTTCCAAATCGTGTGTTGTGTAATTCCGTTCATGAATCTTGAGTTGTCGAAAAGCATAGACAATAACTTTCTTGCGTTGCATCTACACGCAACCGAGTCCTTGAATAGACGCATCGCAGTAAACAACAAAATCGCCGGTAACTTCAGGTAAAGAAAGAATAGGAGCACTACAGAGTTTCTCCTTCAGCTTCTAAAACGCAGACTCCTGAGCATCGTTCCACTTATAAGCAATACCCTTCTGGGTAAGAGTCATGAGGGGTTGAGCAATTTTCGAAAATCCCTCAATGAATCTACGATAGTATCCCGCCAATCCCAATAATTGATGGATTTCGGTTGGAGTCTTAGGTGTAGGCCAGTTCTTGATGGAGTCAATCTTGGCTGGATCAATGTGAATCCCAGCTTCATTGACCACGTGTCTAAGGAAATGCACTTCGCGAAGCCAAAAGTCGCATTTCGAGAACTTGGCATAGAGTTGTTCGTTGCGTAAGAGTTCTAGAATAAGACATAGATGGTTCTCATGCTTCTCTCGATTCTTCGAGTATATCAGGATGTCGTCAATAAACACAATTACGAATTTGTCAAGATAAGGTTTGCACACGCGGTTCATCAGGTCCATGAAAACTGTAGGCGCGTTTGTCATCCCAAAAGGCATAACAAGGAATTCGTAGTGTGCATAACGAGTTCGGAAGGACGTCTTAGAGATGTCCTTATCCCGGACTCTCAACTGATGATAACCTGACCTCAGGTCGATCTTTGAGTAGTAACTCGACCCTTGTAATTGGTCAAATAGATCGTCGATGCACGGGAGGGGGTAACGGTTCTTGACAGTCACTTTGTTCTGCCCACGATAATAGATGCACATACGAAAAGTGTCGTATTTCTTATTGACAAAAAGTACTGTGGCTCCACAAGGTGACGAGCTAGGACGAATAAAACCTGTTAGGCCCTAAGGTGTGAGACTGACGCATCAAATTAACACAACGGGTTATGGTTATGAGATGGGCCTTACCGGGTTAGTTTATATTAGGTTGTGGACCTTTATGAGTCACTTAGGCCAAGCTTTAGGCCATGTGGGCCAAGCAGGCCCAAGGGGAGCCCATGTAGGGAATTGGGCTTGAGTTAGTATATAAACAAGTTTCTAACTTGTTAATAGGTTTGAACCTCCAAGTTACAGAATTCCTAGAGAAGCTAGAGTGGGAGGCAATTGGTTGTGAAAACACTTGTACTAGACGGTTTTTCTTTTAAAGTAATAGAATCGTGTGCAAGTGTTGAAAATGATTCGGTATTGTTTTTCCTTTTTCAGTTTTTCGTGTTTATCTTGAATCATCTTGTGATTGGTTTCCGCACTCTCACAAGATTAGGTTTGATATCATTGAAAGATCTGGTTATATGGGACTTACAATTGGTATCAGAGCCATTAGAACCTATTTCTAGGCTCGGTGTGATATCAAAGATTCAAGATTATCGTTATTTTTGGGTTGGTGTTCTTCGTGTTCTTCGCGGTATTCAAAGTGTTCATCGAGTTTCTAGTGAAATATTGTCATATTTTGGTATTTTGATCCTTTTGGAAGGTGTTAATAGATTTATCTACGTATTTGAATTTTTAAAATTATCTTCAAAAGATTTAGAAAATCCAGAATTGATTTGAAAAATCCAAAAATCTCGGAATTCCAACTGTTTAAAAGTTTTGAAAATTTTCAAAATGGTTTTCTATTTTTATAATTAATTCACGGTTTCGAAACTGTCAATCTTCACAATTGGTCTCGAGTCCATCTTTTAAGGAAACAGTTCTCACAATTGGTCATCACAGTCTCGACTCAACTTGAAGCTTCTCCGTCTCGAGTCGCCACATATTCCGGTTTGCAACAAAAGGTCTTGAGTCATCTTCAAACATCACTGATCTCGAGTTTCAACCTCGGTTTCGAGTCTTCAACATCTTCACTGGTCTCGACTCATATCTTCACCATTGTTTCAACGGTTTCGAGTCATCACAGTCTCGACTCAGTGATCTCGACTCATCATCTTCGCAGGTCTCGAGTTGTTCACCTCTGAGTCGCAACCTCGATTACGAGTCGCAACCACCGTTTCTACTTGTCCGACTCGCAACCAATCTTTCCTATTCCGAGTTCTCGAGTCGCAACCTTCACTTGGTCTCGAGTCATCTCCATCGTTCGGACTCCATCACCTCCATCTTCACGGCCGTCACCTCCACGTCTTCTCCATCTTCTCCGATCATCGTCGTCGGTATGATCACTGTCTTCCATCTTCATCAGACATCATCATCATCATCGGTCATCGTCTACACCACCTCTGATCTTCATTTTCTTCTCCGATAACCTTTCGCCGGAAACCTGCAATACCCTCGTTAATCACCATATTCCGAGTCGATCATCATCATCACCTCCACTTTTCTGCACTCCGATCACGAAAACACGACCTCCGTTCATCTCCTTCGTATATTCATCGTTGTCATTTGATTGATAAAATAAAGAAGATTTTTTTTTTGTTTTTGTGACATTTGAGGTGTCGGGAAAGAGAGTGTGTTGGAAAAGATTGATACAATTGCATTGAAGTTGATCTGACGTTTAGTATTCTATTTTTTAATAATACTTATAATAATAATAATAATAATAATAACTTTAGTAATAATAGTTGTTTAAAAATTTGGTTTGATTAAAAAAAATAAAAAAAGGAGTTTGTTTGTTTGGTTGTGAAAAGTTTTGACAGGTTTTGAGGTGCGGATCAGAAAGCGGGTTCATTCGATCACGTGCAAAATTCAGAAAGTTAGCGAGTACACGGGTTCTCGTTTGGTTTGTGTTTTGAGGAGAAGAACAAAAGTATCACCTACCCACTGAAATTATGGCATTCATCACTAAAGAAGAACTACTTTCTGTCTTTTGCACTCCTTAATGTAGGGGCAGAGTAGAATATTACCGGTTACACAAAGCT